>JAVSBS010011704.1:0-26944 GCA_033124195.1 Coracias cyanogaster | reverse complement strand
ATGCATATACCACAAACCGCACAAATGAAGCTGAAAAAGATAATGAATTTCTACCTCAGAGCTATAATATTTCACACTCTGTATTTGGGTTGGTTGGTTTGGTTTTTTTGCAGGGGAGAGAAGATATTTTTTTTTCAAACTCTCCATAGGCTATTTCAGAGCAGATAAGTGGTGGTTGTTTTAAATGTCATACTTAGGGGGGTAAAAAAAAAAGAATATAGCCCTCACTCTGTCAGTCGGGTGTTCAGCGTTCCTATCTGGGTAGTGTCAAACCAAGCCATCTCCTGATGGAGGACTGCAAAAAAAAACTTCTGACGGATCCTTGCTGTTTGCCTCGTAGCAGCAATCAAAAACGTCCATACTTGGATGGTGCTCAGAATCAACACAGCAAAGCCAATTCCCACATAGTAGTAAGCAAACCTGTGATAAGGGACAAAAGGCCATATGACCTCACTGTGTCTTGTGAGAGAAGTTAGACCCACAAAGCAACAGTTAATCTTCATTTACCCCACCAAAGTAAATGCTGAAGCCTGTGAAACATTAATGGGAAGCCTTTTTGAAAAGGCAAACATTTGGCTTCTGCTCAAATGGGCAACACAGTAAAAAAAAAAAAAAAAAAAAATCGCCCAATATTCTGTTAACAAAATAACTACAAAGAATCTTACTTTGTCATTTCACCTTCTATGTCTATGCCTGGAATTGATGGACAGCTGGAACTATTTTCTAAAGTATCTGCGGGGGGAAAAGAAAGAAAAAGTAGTGGTATTTATTTAAGGATTATATGTAGAAGATAAATTATGGCAATCTAGGGTCATGATTTTGGGATGTTTTGTATTTTGCAAGTGCGGTTTTGCAAAATACAAAATCATTTGGCAAATTCATATTTATTTTTAAGGAACTTCTAGTAATTAGTGCCTGATAACCAATGATGTAGAAGCTGATCGTGCTCCTTACTATCTCACCAAAGCTGACGTTCATCCATAAAGAGCCCACCCAATGCACTGCTTTTGTCCTGATCTAGCCATTAAAGGTCAATTAAAACTACTGAGTCATTTGCAACAGGATGAATTTTGCTCATTATACACTTGTTTAGAAGTGCACCGGTGCATAGTCTCAGCCCCTGTGGCAAAAACCCTCAGCCCCTGTGGCAAAACATAGCTGGTATGCAGAGAGATCCAATTTTAACTTTACCTTCTGACACGTTTGATGACACGCCACTTAGCACAAAGCTGTTTGTCATCTCTCCAAAGACAATGATCATAAGTGGCAATCCAGTACCATTTGCAACAGCTGCGACCAAACCCACTACCATCAAAAGGATATCCACCCAATCAGCATAGCTAAACTGTGGTATTACAAAAAAAAGAAAAAAAAATTTAAAAGGACAAAAGGTGTGAGGTTATGCCTGACAGTTCTCATATTTGTTACAGTACAGTAGACTTACAGAAGAGGGTTTTTTTTCTACCTAAGTATTTTAAGTAGCAACAACACTCCAACTGAAGGTAAACTCAGGACATAAGAATTTTATAGTAGTTCCATACATCTTTAAATAAATACTCAGTAAAGCTGCTAAGGGAATATTGGCAGGACATATGGTTCTTCCCCAGCTCAGCAGGAAAAGAAGTGTATGTCCTACATGTTTCTAAGTTATGATCTTCTCTGTACAATATATTGCATTTTGTGTTCCAGTAAATTGTACGTTTGCTAAGATAATGTCTTTGAAATGTAAACAAGAGTGACTTATTGACCAGCACCTGGGTTATATCTACCAGTAGAAAGTGTTTGTAGCAGAGATTGTGTCTTAAGGCTCGTCTACCCTTGAAAGTTTGTTTGGTTTAAAGAAGGATATGAATTTGAACTGCCATAGCTATTCCTGGATGTGGTTAATCTGAAATCAGGACATTTTGTTCCTGACTGTCCTAATCCTCTTCCAAAGTGTAAGTGGACATGGAATAAACCAGAGAAGAATAAAACTTATCTTGTTCCAGAATAAGCAAGTCCATGTGGGAGAGTTATTTAAGAATCGCTGTTGTACAGAAAACAGACACAAAACCATACCACAGGTTCTCTCAGAGAGCAGATCCTTCAGATGTGAAACACAGGATAAATCCTTTAGAAATAGAGCCAATGCAAGGGCCTGTGCAGTATATATGTCCTAGATTAGCCTCAGCAGGGGAAAGCTTCCTCCTCCAACAGCACTAAGGTTGAACTGCTGTCATTGCTACCAATAAATGGAGGGATGAATCTGACCTAATAGGCCAAATTTCAAGAGGTCTAGCATCAGTGGGTCTTGGGCTTCTCCTCTGGTTTTTGATTGCCTGTTAACTGCAATTCATTAACAACTCCCAATGACAAATAAAGAAATGAAAGTAGACTGAATGAAAGCAGACCACCAAACTGGACACTAACCAATTCAAAAATGCCAACCACCTGTTTCTCTTGCTTCTCATTTTCCTTCCTAGAGGGAAATAAAAAAGACTAATTAAAATGAGGTTTTTTTCAGGCAAAGTCGTATTAAAATCTGCCCCCTCATCCCGTACACCAACAGCCAATGCATTAAGTTCAAAGAATACCTACTTCTTTTTCTTGGGCTTTAACTGGTCACTTTGTTCAAGATTTTCATCATTCTGGAAAGAAGGGTTGTCATATCCCTTGCTTGTAGATTCTGTGAAATAAAAAAAAAGACCTTTTTTTTTTTTAAACATAACAACCCATCTTTTGTATCAGTTCCTTGCAACTTTCCTTGCTGATTCTTTTGCACTTAAAGCTTACAGACTAGTTCTTCTCATGTTCTTGGCACAGCCTGGTGAATTTTTCTTGAAACTTCCTTTCTTTTCAGTTCATCTCTACTCCAGAAAAAAGCTTTCAGGTCCATTTCTGAGATGGCAACAAACTTCATTTTTAAGATTAAAATGTATGTATACACAAAGGCTATCAAAGACTAGAAGCAAGAATTAATTAATCCTGCAAACACCTACAAAGCTGAACACAGATGAGGAGAAGCTCTGCTGAAGTAAAGTGGAATTGCTTTTGGGGAAGGTTGTGATTGCTGTAGGTAACACAGAATAGATGCACGTTAACTGAAGAATCATGTCTTTGCCTGTAATAATCATTTAATTATTTCTTTACTGCTGTAGTTGTTACATGTCCCGCTTCCTTTGTGCTAGGGGCTTTAGGAATCTACACAAAGGAGGAATCCTACCCAGAAAGCTTGTGACTCTAAATGCATAAAATGAGATATAATAAATGGATAAAGAAACTGATGAGTAATCACAGTAGGCAGGCAGCTGTGAATTGCATGGGGAGAAGAGGGCTCCACACATCATATCTCCCAATTAACATTTACCTTAACTTTAACCACTGACTCACTATGAGTAGAATTTTCCACATACAGTTTTAATGTCAATCAATCTATAAAGACTGGCTTAGACAACCATTTAAAGGCAATAATGTGCTTCCACCTTACTGAGCTTATTTTAGGAGCGTTTTCATGCCTAGACTACAACCCACCTAAATAGTTTTACACAAAAAATTTTGATAAACCTAGTGAAAAAATTCATGCACAAACCTTTTCTAGGTGGTGGCTTTAGATCACTGGAAACTCATTATCTCCTATGAAACCACCATGGCAGTCAGAAAATACTTTTAATTCAACTTTAGATTTGGAGCTGTGCAATATATTTCTCAAATGCACACAAAGCTTTTATGCCTGTGGCTTACCAGTATCAGAAAGGTCCTTTTCTGTGGAATTTTCAAAACAGTCCTTCATTGTTCTTCTTTATTGTATGCTTATGAGATAACGAGACATTAATCAAAACTTCCATTAAAAAAGCAACAGAATGTTTAGAAATAGTAAATGTTTAAAGAGTTCACATTAAAATATTTGTGGGGTTTTCCATGATTCATTACATTTTGATCTCAACATTGTCCTACTTAAACACAATTACTAAAAAAAGAAAAAAATGTAGCAGCATGATAAAGGACTACTTTTAATGAGACATTAAGAACAGTGCAAACTATTACAATGAAACCTAACTCTGTAGCCTGTTTTAGTAGGCTTTCAGGCTAAATGCCTAAATCATTCATACACAGGTTATTCTGGATAATCTATTACAGAGTAGAGGATTTCTCTTATTACCTTATGTTCTATTAAATCTTATTGAATAGTTGTAAAACGATCATGATTATAAAGACTAAAGATACAGGTACCCATTATGCCATACACCTACTAACATCAAGAGGTAAATGACTAGTACTCCAAGTTTCCTAAGGCTCTTCTCCTTGGTGCATCGCATAGACACGTTTTTAAAAAAAAAAGAAGGCAAAAAACCCCACACATGAACTTGACGGCGGCTAAAAGAGTAATGGTAACAAAATGCTCAATAAGCTTGACATTAAAAAAAAAAAAAATCATTTAAACATCCTTTCTGATATGTTTCCGGCTGTGTTTTCTTCCTCGTGTTATTTCAGCTTACCTTTACAGCCCACGCTGTGCCCACGGGCGGGGGGCGGGATGCGGAGGGCGGGATGCGGGATGCTGGGGGAGGGATGCGGGGGTGCCCCCAGCCCCGCGGCGGCTGCAGCTGCCAGCCCAGCCCGTCCCGTCGCGGTCCCTGCGGGACCGCCCGCCCCCGGCCAGGGGCTTTATAACGGCGGGAGCCGCTTGCCCGGCCCTGCCCTGCCCTGCCCTGCCCGCTGTCCCTCCCTCCTTGCCGCGGCTCAGGTTTCAGGTGAAGGTCGGTGCCGCGGCCGGGCAGGAGCCACCAAGGAAGAGGGGCCCGCGGAGAGGTTTGGGTCCCTCCCACCCTCGGGAGCTGCGGCCCCGCAAAGCGCACACGGCGAGATGCCGCCCCGGGGGTCAGAGCATCGCCCTGAGCCTCGCCATGTCTAGAGCTGGAAGAATTTTAGTTTGCTGATAAGCAGAGGTGGGAGAGTGTCTGAAGAAGAGTCAGTTGTCCAGTGAAAAGTTCAGGCTTGTGAAAGCTACCTGCAAGGTTGTACCACGTCTGGGGAACTTCTTCACTGTGTTTGCTGAATTTCAACTGAGAGTAAACGTATACTGGTGAATTTGAGCTAAGAAATGTTTTTAAAAGAAGTGTTTTCATTTCTAACTTCTAGGTGGCATGAAGATCAAAGCTAGCTAAAGTCGTCGTTTTCAGAGAAGCTAAGCATCACATCTTGCTCATTTGGTTCTCACCCCTTTCCCGCAATTTGCGTGGGATTTTGTTTTGGCAAAAGTAGGACAGTTTCTTGTTTGGGGTTAGAGCAGAGTTTTTTGTTTGTGTGTTTTTTTCTGAAGAAGAAATCAGGTAAACAAATTAGCTTTCCTGCACAACCCTAAAAATAACAGTTCTTCAGCTTCTCACCTGCTTTTATTGACATCGATATAATTTGCTTCCAGCAATGCCTTTAGTGTTTATGAAAAATAATCTCCCAGTTATTTCTTCGTCCACTCACATGCCATTATCCCAAAACCTAGTCCCAGGTAATTAAGCTAGTCACTCAGCTGAAGTTCAGGACTCAGCCTACTTTAAGCTTCACTTTTCTGCCTTCCCCACAGGATTCAGTTGACATTTTTTGTGTTATGGTGCCCTGAAGGAACCTCAGAAAAAAAAGACATTATTAGGCATCATCGTCTCCTGCCCCCTGGTACCCTATGTGTTCAGTTAGATTCAAACCCTTCCACATCAGACCTATTACTTTTTTATTACTGATCTCATTAGCATTACCCAGGGTTTATATTACAGAACTGTTGTTAAGCCTGTGTACGTCCATGGTAGTGTTCTCTGTTCCAGAAAATTAATGAAAAGCTTTGCCTTCTGCTGCCACGAAGAGTCTGAATGTGCAGATTTTTGAGAGAAGAGACAGAATAGCAAGCTGAACAAGTTCACTGTCCCAGCCCCAAGGTTCACAGCTGTATGAAGTATTTCCTTCACTGAAGGTGATGGGTTTTTTCTTACTCATCTCAATGGGAGCAAGTACAAATCCTCACCACATATCAGTTTTTGTTAAAACAGGTGATTAACTGCTATTTTCAGCAGGAAGTATCATCACATTTAAAATTTTAAACATGGGGACATCCCACCTAGAAAGAAAATGCCTGGATTTGGTGCTAAGTATGGGGCTGACAGAGCGCACAGATAGCAAAGTAGAAGGATGGAGGTACTACGAACCCAAAAAACTCTCCTCGATGACTTTTCAGAGCTGCTAAGTACTTACACACCTTACTTGGGATCACTGGCAGCTAGGGATTTCAGATACCTCTGGAACACTGACATTTTCACTTTTCAAAGCTTCATTATCAGTTATTCACACACAGTAGCAATAAAGTGTCAATCACAATCTAGATCCATTGCTCTATGCACCATATGCCTGGTAAGAACAAGCCTCAGAGTTCCCCTGCACAGAAAAGTCAGTCCAAAAAGGGTGTATGAGATGAGCAGGACAAACAACTGATAGTGCAGAAAAGAGAAGCAAAGAGAGGCGTGGAGTGTTGAGGAGAAAGATGATTCCTTTTCTCTGCCCCTGCCCTCTGCATTTCTTCCTTTGGGAGTGATGTTATATTCTATGCAGGTTAATGAACATCTCCAAAAGGATCCTCACAAACTATAAACAAACACATTAAAAAAGAAAATTAACAAAGGAAAAAGTAAGAAATAGTCACCTGGAAAAAAGATTCCTGATCTAACATTCTGGGAAACATGGACATATAGTTTAATTATTGCTAACTACTCTGGGCTTAAATAAAAACTAAATTAGCACAATCTGACATTTTTCCAGAAGCAAAAGTTCTGGACTAAAAAACACGTGTCAAGCAGAGAAGGCTCCTGTTAATAAAAGAAGGCAGGAAAGCGGCACAAGAAATGGTGGTTTACAGTAATGCCTTTGTAATTTTGGGGGACACACACATTATGATAAAATGTGATTTGGAGGGGAAATACTATTTCTTTTTTATCCAGAAGTATTTGTGTAGTTTTGGAAAATGTTTGCTGCATCAGAAAAGTATTCTATTCCAAACAGACAATACACACCCATTCCTCCATGTGTTTGGTTCATCTGTCCAACAGTGGTCAGTGACAGGAAAAACAAAATTAAACACAGTCAAGTATCATTAATTAACACCAGCCATAACTGACTGAACTAGAAAAAGATATCTACTTTAAAGAATCATTAACAATAAGCATAATATTATTAAAAACAAACAAAAACCCCCACTAGAAAAACCCCAAAAACGAGCTGGAAATGAGAACTCATTTCCCCATCAAAGCATTAACACTGAACAGAATACAATGTATGGTATGCAAGTGTCGTAGACACCCAGCTTTACTGGAATGTTTCCTCTAAGTAACATCAAATGCAAAGAAGGTATCTTGTATTTTACAAGTGTCATAGCTTCTTACTTACTACTTGTTGCTTTCTGCAACAGACCAGAAGAGCATCGGCAAGATACCCATCCTGCACCCACAAGCCAAATGTAGGGAGTCACAGCTAGTGTGTGACCCATCACCTTAATTGCAGCTATCACCTACATTGGCCGTACAGTTGGGTGGTGATTAACAGGATGGAGCTTTAAAAGATCTTTATCATTACTTACTGCTGTTTGGTGCTAGTTGCTTTGTGACTTTTGTATCTGTGTTGTACCTGTGATTCAGCCAGAAAAGTCTTGCCAGAGTCACTTTAAAAAACTCCCATTTTCTTATTTATTTGTCAGAAGTCAGACCAAAATGGAACATTGGTACCATGGGTTTTGTAGGCTTTGTGGGCTAGTCACCATTAGTTGTAATCAGCTTCCACATATCTACAGCAGTAGAAGGACATCAGTGATGTTATTAACAACCACTGGCTTTAACTGTAGTCATGACACGGTACTTGTAGCCTTACGCTGAGACAGAGTCCTGTTTTGGTGGTCATAAAGGAAGTGGCTCATTATTATCCAAAGATCTTCACTGAGCGATAGGTTATGGATGTTGGCCATTTGGGTTACTAACATGGGACTTATGACTAAATCCTACATAGTTAACTTTTTTCAATATAAAAATGAATAGAAAGATTCTACCTAAGTTAAATTAATGTCTGTGGCGTGAGGGAGAGGTAGGGTTTTCTCCATCACTGCCTGACTGACCCAGGTTGGGCTAAACAAACTGGCAGTACCAAGTACCCACAGGGAATGAGCAGCTGTGGGCTGCTTTGACTTTCAGAGGAGACAGTTTTTTCCCCTACTCTGTGTCACAGCAATCCATGCTAAACCTAGCTGGGGGAGTACGAAACAGAAAGCCCACAGTTTCCTAATTCCAGGTGGGGCAATGAGAGTGGGGTAAATTCTGTTGACTAAGGTGAGCTTAATTACACCATTGGTTAAGCTAGTCAAAAAGCTTGGGGTTATTAATCACATTTGCAAACCGGAAGTTAAAAAGTTTTCTAGTTTTTTCAGAGGGACCAGCTAATGCTGTTAGAAGTAAATGTTGTAGTTCTCCAAATTAAAACTAAGATATATGTATACTACTACGACATTGGCAACTGTGGAGCTACCAGCAATCTGGTGCAATGCGTGGAGAAGGTCCAGGTTGAGGTGAGTGTTGGAAGAACTAAAAATCAGGTAAAGCAAAGAAGTATGTCACAACACTTCTTGAACTTTCTAAGAAAGACTGAGCTACGTTGTCCAAAAGTCCTAACACTGTAACCATGCAAAACATTTATTAAAAAAAAAAAAATTTGGAAATTGTGGAGCAGGAACATACCTGATTATTTTAACTAAACAGAATTACATCAAAGATAGCTATTTGATCATATTTGTTTCTAACCAGAACAACTTAGAGAATTTTTGAGGCTGAAATGGTTTTACAAGTTCTCCATAGCACAAGTTTTCTCGAAGAACAAAACCAAATAAATGCATTTTATTCTCTCCTATTAAGTCTACACATCTGTTTTAGGAGAGACTTAATGGATAAATATGAAGAATTTGCAGATTTCTCAAGTAATTACTATAATGCTTGTCTTTTAAAAAAAGGTCAAGTCAATGTGCTTCATTGCTTTCTATAAAAAAGAGAAAATATCTTTTTTTTTTTTCTAAGTAATAAAGCCATATAAATAGTAAGGTCATAGGAAGAACAGAAGGCAGTCATTCTGTTGAGCGCTTGGTATAATTTAAGGAGGAAAACCTCATACATTATCAAAATGATGACTTAAGATAATAAAGACCTATAGAGATAATTCACAGAACTGAATGTCAAGTTATACATCTATTTCTGAAAGACAGGGAGGAAAGAAAAGGAGAGGGAGGAGGAACCGCCTTGCCAAGCAAGTTACTTATTCTAGGGCCTTCCCTGCATCAGGAGAAGGACTAACCAAGGGGTTTTGGTCCATCAAACCAGCAGTGTTAGGAAGATGAGGTTTCATTAGTCTAGCTAAAGGAAAGTACTAAAGAGATCATTATGTGCTTGGACACGTGTTGGGCAACACAGACAAGAGGAAAAAATGCTACATAAATTATTGGAAAGTGCCAGAAGCAAAATTGTCTTTCAACAGGTAAGAGAAGTAATGGGAGGTTGGCTTTTCTACATTTTGTCCTAAGAAGTAGAATGTAATCAAGTAAGAAACTTTGCATGACAGTGATGGTGAAATCATGAAGTTCATGATTCTTTAAATAAAAAGAAAGGAATTACAACAGAATAAAGAAAATAAGTTTGAGTATAGGTTTATTGTTATTCATGGAAAGGCACTCTAAGGGCAAAGGGGATAAAAAGAGTTGGCAATTAATACAGACTTGTTATGGATTTGAAACACAAGAGGTCAATAGTTCATGAAGAAGGACAAGATCCTTGTGTAGGAACAATCTATCAATAAGCAGAGGTTGGGAAAGACTTTGTAGGCAACTTTTCTGCAAAGTAACATCTAGGAGATATACCAGATAGAAAACTGAACAGAAGCCAACAATGTCAAATTGCTGTGAAAAAAAGCAAAATTCAAAAAAGTACAGAAGAGTCATATGTGAAACACATGGAGCAGTGTTTTCTCTGCGTAGCACTGTTAAGTAGTCAGCTGGAGTGCTGTGTCTGATTTTGGTTATTTCAGGAAAGATGTGGGTGATAGGAACTATGGAAGAATGCAAAATTGAAGAAGTTTAAAAGACTTGACCTCTGTGGAAAGACAGATGTAATTGGGCTTGATGTACTGGAAAACATGAAGCCCATTTTAGAAAAATAAGAGAGACTGTTGCAAAAACAATGTAATCTGGTGCCTTCCATATCTACTGTGGCACTAAATTACAATAAGAAAGACAGAAAACAGATATTAGGAAAATGTCATGAACTCTATGGATAGTTAAGCACTAGGCCAGATTACTGACAGAGCTGTTGCCACCGAGATTGTTGATTCCTCCTCTCTTTCTCCCTCTCCCTCTCCCTCTCCCTCTCCTTTTCCTTTTCCTTTCTTTCCTTTTCAAGTCAAGTCAAGCAATTGCCTACAAGGAAAAATTTGGTAAAGATGATTATGCCTCGAGCATTGGGATAAGATGAAATTGTCTTCTGAGATCCTCACTGGCTCTATTTTCTCTGTTGTGCTGATGAACATCATAAAGGGCAAAACAGAACAAAGGTGGTACATCTTGTATTTTGCTTAAAGACATAAGGCTAGGTATAACCTGAGCCTGTGGAAGAGCTGACAACAATTTTGGCAAAGGTTTCTGCTGGTGTGAGACTGGAAATTGGACAATTGTCAGAGTGACTTCACTACCTAGTCCATATCCCAGGGTGGGTCATTGACATAGCATATATATTAACTTCCAGGCATCTTTTTGGAGTGAACCAATTATTCACTTTCAGATGAAAGTGGGGTTTTGTTTTGAGAATAATTTATTCCTGAGTTTGCTCCCAAGAACAAACTTCTGTAGGAAAATTTTGGTCCTTTCCATCTTCTGCAGTCATGGCACATGGTCCTTATGCCCTCCTTTCTGCACAGTGGCATGATATATCCTGGAGTATGCAATGCATAACCTTGACTTTGGACTATAATAACGTCTCTTTGTGGTTTTGCTTTCTGTATAACATCACTGTGGCAAAGCTCAGCACTCATACACAGCCCTACGGACTGTTAAAATACAGGAAGTAATCACTATGACTTAGGGTTTTGGAAGCACCTCATGAGATGCAAAGGAATCTCAGATTAAGGGGTAGGCCATAGAATTGTGGCCAGTCAACTACAAAGGGGCTATTTCTGAGCAAAGTGGTTAAAAGCTATTGAAACCATGAAGGCCATGGACCTCTTCAGGAGCCGGATATTTTTAGCAGTGTAGACATAACTACTGGTACGGTTGGTTCACTGGTAGGATTTCATAGTGTTTTACTAACATAAACCTGAGATGTAGTTGTGTAGAAGCCACATATTCGGTTTATCAAAGGTCTTATTCAAGGATTCAGCCCCATCCCACATCAACAGTTCACATATGAAAATATGAAGAAAATATCCCATGCCTTTACTACGGAAAGGGGCAGTAGCAGGGGCTGTAACGCTGTTGGGAGCACCAACCAAGCCCCTTTCTTTGACCTGAACAAAATTTTGAATGTGCTTCACAGTGCTGGACAGGCTGTGGCCAGCACAGAGAATTTCCGTTCACTCATTTTTTAGTCTTAGACTCTCAGAGGGAATTACCAAGTGGCATTTGCTTTCCTTTAAATCTTTGTATTTAGCCAAATCTTGAGGGCAAGGACTTCTCTCTTGCTCTAGCTTCTTCCTCTCCAATAATCTGGCATTTTGCACATATATATAATTTAAATAACATGACTGAATCAAACAGGTGTTATTCATACAGATAGTGTGTGTTTACTACCAAATGATGTTCTGATTAAGTGTTTATACTCTCCCAATGGTCAGTGAATGCAATTCTTTTTATCTAAAGGGATCATTGTAAACATGCCTGCTCACTGAGCATGGACTTCATAACTCTTATGAGCATATCACTGAATGTTTCTTCTTGCCAGACCATGGTAAAAATGGAGGGTTTTTTTGCCTTTGTTTTGGTTTTTTTTTTGGCCAAGGTATATGTGGACAGTGATCTTCCACTGATACTATTTAACCTAGGAAAAGTAAAAGTTTAAAAAGCAGAGACAGAAGATAAGTGTTTGAAAATACATGTAAAGTATTTAACTGTAACTAAAATAAAACTCTTAAGAAGATGAATAAAAATGGACTTCCTATTTAAATAACCTATATGAACACCTCCTGACTGTTGGAGAAGGGGACTGTATCAGGACTGGGCTGCAGATGATGCCATGCGGTTTAGGAGCATGTTTTTTTTCCTAAATCACCTGCTCCCTTCACCAGCTTGCCACCATGGTTGTACCTTCTCCTGAGAACTGCAGCACTTGCCTGTGCATCTGGTATCACCACTTCCCTCACTCCAAAACTACATTTTCCCTGTGTTTAGAAGTTCCCAATCCTTTTTCCATGCCTTGAGTGTAAAAAATCCCAGCTATCCCCTGACATTACATCCCATAGTCACCTCCAAGTTATATGGCCCCTGAAGGCACGAATGGGAAAAGGCATCCCAGGATTAATGAGGGATTATCGTGGAACAGAGGAGATGGGGCAAATTTCTGAAGGCAGCTGCCTTATACTTCTTGAGCACAAACTAAAGTTGATCACCAGAACAAATCACTGTAATTACAAACCCGTCTTAAATCTCTCAGGTTAGAGAAACTGTTACATCCGCTCACAAAATTGCATTATGTGGTTACAATATTTTCTTTTGGGGTAGCTGAGTTTTTTCCATGATGGCCCATTCACATGTATTTTGCCAGATTTTCTTCTGGGGAAAAATGTTCTGGCACTTTGGGCATAAACTGTAGGATTGCTGGCAGCTGGTGGTTCCTGTGTTTCAGAGTGCCTTGTCTGCAGTGTCCTAATGTTGGTTACCGTGGTACAGAGCTCTGGTTCAGAGGGAACAAGACTGACTGAAAGATTTGAGGGGAGGAACAAAGTGTTGCACCTATCTGTAGCATAGATAGCTTGTGATAAGAGACAGAGCAAGAACTCCCATGTCCCAAAGCTGACTTAGTCAAGCCCCAGTGTTTAAAAGGCAGATGTTGGCACCTTCTAAACATACTCCACTTTTGAGTACCATGCGGTAGACTCTCAGTTATCACTGCAATCTCCTTTTTCTACTTCTTCCTCCTTCCCCTTGAGAAGTAACAGTGTTTACTGACCTTAGTTATCTGCATACTGTGAAGACTAGGATCTAAAACTACCTCCTTTTCCCACAAGTTCCTGATCCAATCCTTCAACTGACAAGTGAGCAGAGTTTAGGAGCATGTTTTGTCCAGTGTAATCTTTAACAGTTTATGCTCAAAAGAGTGAAGGAAACCCTTCATGTGGACCAGGGAGTGCTCAGGCAACCAAGGGGGCTAGTGAGATACAAATCCTGCTTTTTTTGTCCTGTTGATGTAAACTCTAGATCAGGACTGCCTGTACTGTTTTCATGCAGTGCTGAACTTTTAGCTCTAACTGTGTTTGCAATATTAAACTAGTTATGTAAGTTTGCATTTCTGTATGCTTCACTGCACAGTCATGCTTAGGCTTTCACCAAACTTTCCTTCTATCATGCTACTTTCTAAACAGATTACAAGTACTCTAATGAATTTCTGGTTGGGCCTAAATTAACAATGGTCATCAAAAAGGTCTGGTGAAGGGTATTTCCTTTTAAGAAGGAGTTGGTGCTTCCAAGGAATGTATATACCTGAATAGCTCTTAAAGATTCAGGAAATGGTTAGGCTTTTCTAATTAACAACAGCCTGACAAAAAAAGATTAAACTATCAGAGAATAGCTTTTGAAAAATATTGATCTTCCTTAATTGTCCTGTGATTATGAGAGAAAGGGTAGGAACACAGAAAAATAACTGTAACTGCTGCCATGTATGTTTTAATTTTTTCTTTATTCTTTTCAAAAGGATGTCAGATTATCTCTGCTATGCTACCCAAATCTATTTGAAACTCCTGCATAGTCTTGTGATTGTCTAATGAATGACTTAGTACAGGAATAAATTGTGGTAGCATATCAGTTATTATTATAATAACTATATCAGTTATTACATAATAACTTATGTTCAGAGAAACAATACTTGATTTTAAGGGATCTTTAGCTGCATTGAAGAATGATAGTAAAATAGATGTTCTAAAAAGTAACTACTTGGGATCAATCTCACCAAAGGTAAACTGAAAGAAAAAGAAGAAATTCAGTTGTAAAATGGCTGTTACTGAAACATTACTTTGATTTATTAACGAGTACAAACTTATTTAGGTCAATTGAAATGGAAAAAAAGATTTTTTTCTTCCCATTCTTCTTTATAACAGTCTATGTCACTTACTAGGACCAGGCTGTACTATTCTGATGAACTGATATTTATGGAAATAATTAGAAGTTCCCAGCTGCACTACTCATTGCTAAATATCCTTGAAGTCAATATGCACTGTGTGCTTCCCTTTTTGATGTAATTAAAAAAAAAAGCTTTTTATGAATTACAAGTAAATTCATACCATATGTCCAAGACAGCAGTCAGGATGAGCTTTCAGACAGTATCACTGTGAATGCATTGCATTTAATATTTTTTTTTACTCTGTTTATATTGGATACTACCCTATAACCAATAAAGAGACACAATCTGAACATTTATCATTCAATTCTACACCAAGCTATTTTTACTGTAATGCTGTGGAATAGAAACTTTCTGCAATGTTCCTCTAGTTAAAAACCTGGTAAAAAGGAATCTAGGCTCAGAACCCAGTTATTTCTCCTAAGAGCTCGGAGGTTTATTTATTTTTTTAATCAAGAAAGCTCTTATTGTCTCTTTTCCAGCCCCAGACACGAAAATGAGCTTATGATAGCGTTAACCAGAGTCCAACAGGTAACAATCCCTCCCTCGCCAAAAGCACATATAAGTCCAGCCATGGAACAGGACAAAGCCAAGATTTACCGAAGTGCTAAAAACAATAAGATGGAAGGCAAGAAGCCTTTCTTCACCAGCAGCTGAGAACACTGTGGGACCCATAACAATTACATTCCTGCTCTGCTGGATGTGGATTACAGGTCTGGCTCTGAGTGTCCCAGAGGAAAAGGGTGCCCAGTACCAGGACACAAACCCTGCTGCAGCAGGAAAGAGGAGACACAGTCATGCTGGTGGGACATCCTATAGCTGGCAGGGCACTTCGAGTCCTGCTTTTGGGTCAATTAGTGCCGAGTTATGTACACAGCATGAAGCAGGTTTACAGCCAGGATTAGACACCTGGTGATTAGCAAATTCTGTTTCTCAGTGAGGGAGGATTAAAATTCGCTTTGGAAAATTACAGGTCTGAACTTGGCTCTTCTGCAGCCTACACTGGGAATGGGATTTAGTTGACAGATATCTCAATTTATGTGACTACATGTCAATGCCTGCATATTAATTATATGTCCAAATTCCCATTATAGTCAACAGGAGTCTTGTTGATAATGTAGATCATCAACTGACCAGTTCTGTGCACTCTAGTATCTCGCTCTGTAGACTAGATCTTTATTGACAGTAACAGGAGCTGGACAAGCAGACATCTAAAATGGTGTGTCTGAATGTGTGAACTGTATCCCACCTTGAATGTGAGGGGTACATCATAGCATTTTTGCAAATGTCAACTCATTTTTTCACAGGTAGAAGCCTGTAAAGAAGATGGTTCAGGACGGTAAAAACTTTCAGTAAGCATGCTATTTGTTTAAATAAACCAAATCCAGAATCTGCTCAGCTCTAGTATCATCTTGAAATGTTGCATTGGAGGAATCATAGTAGTCTAGCTGACATTCTCATGGAGACAAAAAATTAGGCTCAGTTTAGGATAACCATGCTTCTTGCTGTCTGAGACTCAGCACATAAGGCTCACTCTTTCAAAAAAGAACATCTGACATTGCTAAACCTTGTATTATAAAAAGCTGCTCTTGTGGTTGTTTCCTTCTGATGATTTTCATTTCACATGCCAACATGTTTTGAAAATACTAGGAGATTAAAATAACCAACAACACTGAAGAAGAGTAGTGACTTTGGTAAATATTATGGACCTACATTTAGTGATTTGAGCATTTACATGCAGAAAAGTCATGTGGATTGTTTTGTCAATGGTCACAGACACAAAAAGAGACTAGACAAAATCCACAGTTTTTAAACCATATATCGTTTTCCTGCTTTGATGGTTTATTATATATAAAGCCAGGAATGCTATTGTGTTGAATAAAATTTGCTGTTACTTATGTCTTCATTAAAATGTCTTTGTTAAAGAAGACAGACTGCAGTACCATGGGCAAGACTTATCCTACCTACTAAGATAGGTTTAATATAAGAAAATAAAATAATTATATTTATCTACACCAATGTAGCATAATACTGCCACTGTAACCGGCAAGAAAGAGTTACAAGTTGAATAGAGAGTCAGAGAGGCATATCTTGTTTTCCTTTGCTTTATTTCTAACTATTACAGTGACAGTGTAAAGCATGTTATAACTTTAAAATTAAATGTAGATGAATAGTAGGAGAGAGAAACCACAAAGTATTCTAAAACATTGTTGTCATGACAGCCTCAGTATTTCTATGGCATTGAATAGAGTTCAGGTTATTTTCTAATGTTTGTCACCTTGTGAAGTAGGAATCTCTTCCCATAGATTTTAGTAGGAGGAGCAACTTTCACTAGATGCAGCATTCAGGGAAGTTTTCAAAATTTATTTGAAATTATTTTGTGGACAAATTACTTTTTATATAGCTACAAAAAGGGAATGGCTTTTCATGTACAGTTTTATTAAATTATATTCTCCTAATGGCTAGATTATTTTCCTACTCTTCAAAACACTACACTCCAAAAGTTTTCCTAAGAGTATTGCAAAATGAAGGTTTCAAGTAGCTTTCTTAAGATAATATTTGAAACTTTGAGCACAGAGAAGAGACGAAAATGGAGATTAAGAAGAGTTATTGTATTACCAGCAGCAGATTTAAAGTGCATATCCTGAATTAAACTGAATAAAAGTTGTTTCACCGGAAGCTAGAGGGTTCACAGGAGAGGCAAATCAGTCACTGAAGTGGTTGATTCAATCTTGATTGAAGGAAGTGAATATGGGCATTTAAACTGTTACTCCACACAAATCTTTCCTTACGTTATATCCCTTATTCCTGTAATTATGTAATTCCACTGGGCTTATAACAATAGAAACTTTGCTCTAAATCTTTTAGAAAACAGTTCTTAGAATTGAGATGGTCTAGAAATTTATGGTTTGTATTGTGAAGTCTCCTTCTCTGGAGACTTTCAAAAGCCACCTGGACATGTCCCTATGCTACCTGCTCTAGGTGAACCTGCTTTGGCAGGGGGGATAGCCTAGATGATGTCCAGATGTTCCTTCCAAGCCTTGCAGTTCTGTGATTCTGTAATTTGTTTGCTTTTTTAGCTCTTCTATCACTAACTTGTGTGATCTTGGGTAGATAAGTTTCTCCTCCCATTTATTGAAAGAAAGGAGAGGATTTTATTGAAGATATTAAATATTTATCTATTTATGAAATACAACTTTCCTAATCCACAGAAGTGCTTGCTGTGAGAATGCAAGGAAAGGGTGAAATGCCCAGGTTCTATGGACACAAAAGGCTGATGTGTGCCTGATACTAAATGTCAAGCAGTAAATGCAAAAAGAAAAAAATCCAATAAAAATTTATTTTCTTCTGAGAGAGCAAAATGTGTGGGTTAAAGCTCTGAAAAACAAATTTTTAATTGGGAATGGCAGTTTCATGCAAAAGGTAATCTAGCATTTCTGTGATGTTAGCAGACTTGTTAAAGCCAAGGTTAACTTTCCCATTGAGCAGAGTTTACTAATGTGAGTCACACTCGTTCAGATTTTGCTGGACGTTATGGTGTATGAAAGAAGCTGCTGACCTTTCCCAAGAAAGCAGAGAAATGTACCAGGCAGGTCAGGAAAACCCTGGCAAATCTGGAAGGTTACAGCAGGACATACCTTCTGTTTAAAGCTTGGACGTTTTGTAAAGCATTGTGTATACTGTAGTCTGGGGAAGAGCTACTATTGCATTTTATGAATGTCACCTTTCATCCTTCCTTTGCTCTCCTATATGTTGAATGATTTACTTAGAAGAAAAAGATCTCAGCAGCTGAATACAGCACTGTTTCTTCGATCAGTAATAACTCTGCCACAACAGTAAAACTGTAAGGATACGCCAGTGGAAACATCGTAAGAAAAAGCTGAACAAGTTGGTGAATTATCAGTATGCAGGGACACGAGCATGTACAAACACGCTCAGCCTGACTTTGCAGCAGCCAGCATTTGCAGCCTGGGCTCTAGCTGAAACACAATACAAACGTGAAGGGCGATCTAATTAAAAAACTTGAAATATTGCACAGAGGTCATTCCTGTTTACCTTCCAATGTAAAAGACATGACCTCTGTTGCATGCTATATAGTAATAAACAACCCTATAGAAAGGCACTGTGGCAACCAGGATACCTCCTGCTCTAATTCCTGGGGCTATTTTTTCTCCTTTCTGTCCTCAACCTCAAATAACTTCTTGCTGCCACCACCAGCCTCACCAGCCTTCTTGGGCAGCTGCTGGCAGGGCTCAGCTGTACTTGTCCCTGCCTGGTCAAGGGCACCAAGGACAGGTGCCCTTGCTGCTGGTCTGTGGGCCACCAGTGAGAAAAGGCAGTCAGGGGCCCCATATTGCCTCCGTAAGGACTTTCAAAACAAACCAAAGAATCCCTGAGCATCAAAGGAAAACCCAGATGTTTTCCTCCCCTCTCTGATCTCGCTTAGTATTGACCCATTACCCCCTCACAGTGGGAACCTTTTTATTCTTGGACCTGTTATTGCTTTAGACCCCTAAATTAGTAATGTCATGAGTTTTGATAATGACTGTCAGCTGAGACTAAAGATGTTTTGCAAGCATTTAATTATTGACTGGGTTTCAACTTCCTGGTGAAGCAGAAAAAACTTTTATCTCCAATATTTTATATCAAGAAATGGGAGACAGTGAGTAGATGGCCAGTTAAGTCAATCATACTAAAGTAAACCTAGGCAAACATGCTGAGCCTTAGCATTGAGCTCCAGCTACAAAATCAGGCATTAAAATCTGGAAAGTTGTGGTAAAAATAGACAAGTGAAATTTGAGATATGGTGTCCCTCTCACGGCAAGGCCCTTGAGGTTATGGGCTGGTGTGGAACATGCAGATGAAATATATTTGGTGACTGGGTTGACTAATGTTTAGTTGGAGCCTTACTACTAATTCTCATCTCCATTTGATGAGACAGTTATCAGAATCAAATTACACTTAAAACTTCTGATAACAAATTACTAGCAAAGAGACTGGAAGTTTATACAATGGCAGGCAGATAACTGGATATAACCACTAAGAGAGAGAGAGAGAGATAAAATGCCTTGCTCCAGCAAAAGGGCCATAAATTGCCAGGGGAAGAACTACCGATCTGTTGGAGGACTCGGAAAGTACTAAAAAACGCACAGGTCCTGCTTCTTCTTATCACTCAGAGCTTGCAATTATTATGCATGAGGCACAGTAACCCACACCTTTATTTGGTTACTGTTTTTGTTTCCCCTGTAGGCTGATTTTGTATGTGTGGAGCAGGAAGTTCCCTTGAGCCTGAGAGAAAACTTTAAGTCAGATTTCTTAACTGCCTTATCTCTTTTACAACTCCCTTACAAAATGCATTATCACCTCTTATCAGATGGTGGTTTATGTTTAATATTTTCAAGAGATAACAAGGTTATGAACCAGGAACCTGCCCCTGACATTCATACAAGGTGACTGAAACAGGGAGTGGTGTTCATTCCGGCTTACCTTTCAGTATAGAAAAGCCACCTTTTGCCATGTGTATCATACCATAATGAAAAGTCATAGCTAGACATTGTGATGTAGGATACATCCCTTAATCCAAACAAATATCACTGGCAGAGGGGCTGGGCAAGCTGCAGAAGGTAAGCATTGTCCTGGTGCACAAAACCAGTATTTAGAAGCCCATCATTACTGGGTGCAGCTCAGCTGACCTTAATTTTACCATGTTGATATATACTAACAGTCTTCACATTACATTGGATTTTACTGTCTTGTAAGTCAGCCCAGGGAAGTACACTTACAGCCTTGCAAGCAGAACGGAGGCTACAACATCACAACAAGGTTATGTAAGAATGAACACGTGACTAAAAGATACAAAAAACTTAGAGGTAAAAGTTTATCTATTGTCTCAATTATTTTCTTTTTAAAAATAAATTTTAGACACTTTTCTAAATTTGCATCCATCATAGACTACAGTTTTAGCTGACACAGGCATGCTTTTGTCCAGGAACAAGCATAGGGACATGCTTTGGGAAGTGGGGAGATGAATGTTCCCATTTTAAATTTTGGAAATTGGTATAATTTCTCAAAAATAAAACAAAACCTCCAGAGCTGCCAGTGAAAAATGATGTTTTTCTTCTTACCAATGTTATATGGTTTTCAGGGAGGTCATGTATAATATTGGTAAGCTGCCACTCATTTCATACAGAAAAAGTAATTTTCTGTATAATATGGAGCATTTCCAGCCTTAGTGATAGTGTGTGAGTGGTTGTTGGATAGAAATGTCATGAAAATTATAAATGACTTTCTGATAAAATGACCTGCCACAAAAGTTAAGTCTTTGTCAACTTAATATCTATTAGGATTATTATTTACTTCTTTATGATGACAAATCTACATAGTCTGATATGTCTGTACTTAAGAGAGGGGAGTCTGAAATGCACAGTAAAGATGAATTTTCTGTCATTTTCTCCAGCACCTGGGAAAATCATGCTAGGAAATTTGGAATTGTCTCATGTTTCCTTAGAAGGGATCCACAAAGCTGTGCCTTCACCTCCTTAAAAAAAGTTATCAGTTCCTAGTTGTCCTTCTGACCTATCTTCACTGAACCAGATTCCAGCAAAATTTGACATCTGCTGTATAACACTTGAAACATTTTTCCTTCCAGTGCAGCATTTCAGCTGGAGTTTTCCAAAAGACATTTACATTTTTTTCATTCCTTTCTCAGATTATCCCAGTAGCTAATTTCCGTGTTATTTCCAATATCTGCATTGGCAGGATCTTACCCATAAGACAGTAAAGTTGACCTCAGTGTCAAAACAACTTTAAAATGACAGGATTTCTAGACAGAGGATTTCTCAAATGCATACTACTTCCTGAAAAATCAAGTATCAACAGAGGTAAATTTATTATTTTTGCCTGATAGACTTTAGATGTTTTCCAGAAACTTATATGAGCTACTGAGATCCCTTTTATTCAATTTTATATATATTTCAATTATTCTGTTATATATATTTCAGCTCTCTCTTCAGAGGCATGCAAGAGCCAGCCCTTCAATATTTGCTTTTAATAGAATGTGTAATGATGAAAGGCCTAAAGAAGATGAAGACAGCTGAAGGCTGTGACAGGGTTTGCACAGGTCTCACAGCCAAACATTTGTTATAACCAGTTTTTATTCTGGGGTTACATGAACTTTGAATACAGCTAATTCTTTGGCAAAGGGCAAGCAGGATATAATACAATGAGATCTTTCTAAAATTAATGACTTTTCTTGATTAGACCACTGATTTCTTATGTGAGGAAGATGTGTTAATTCTACAGCACCTGACATTCCTTAATGCATTTGCACTTTACATGGAGCAAGTCAAACTGGAGCAGGTGCAGATTTCCACTAATATTGTGAAACAATACCTCACCAAGCAAAGGGGATCAGTATGAAACTTTGCACAAAGAAAAAAGTTTAAGGTGAAAGGAAAATTTTCTTCAGGATCTGTTTTGCTTTGCGGGTGCAACTCTTCCCCAAAACTATCACGCTGTCCTAAATATGGCTGGATTGCAAACTGACTTCACATCAAGTTGACTTTACAACATGCAAATTTTGGGTGAACGTTTCCCTGCCGGTCAAATACTTTCTCATGCTTCAAGATCTTTTTCCAGTGGATCTTTAGGCTTCAAAGCGAAATTCTTATGGATTACTATGGCTTTACCTATAACTTGTAGCTGTAGTTTTTGGAGGCACTGTGACAGATCTCAACAGAAGTGCTACTTAGAAATTCAATCACCTGCTGATCCAGCTTGCTGGATTAATGGAAGTGGCCTAGATATGTAAATGAAGCAGAATGGTTTGGCTTTTTTAGCTAAGCTTGAAATTTATGCATTTGACTTCAAGTAGAGCAGGACTGTATGCATTTTTATCTCCCACATATGTAGTTTGCTTAATTTTTGTCCATAGACTGTTATCAGTAATTGGTGTTAGTGTATTTATCAATTTCAGTATATCAACCAAAAATAACAAAATATTCATTTACCCTTGGGAAAAAAAAAAGCAGAGCCATTCATATAAAGCATTAAAATGTGATTTGTTCCTTTTACTGTGTGCAGTTCCTGTCTCGTGGAACATTTGTTTCATAGCTTTTCATGCCCTACTCAGCAGGTTAGTCACATGAGACCTCACTCGTACTGCAAAAATCATAGGGCTTTCTAACTTTGTATTTATTATATGTTCAATACCTGAAAGAAGTTAAAAAGGAGGGAAAACAGACTCCACTGTGTAAGTCATGTGAAGGGGAGATGACCAATTCAGAGAACTTGCAGACACACTGCACACTTTCAGGAAACTAATAAGAAACCTTCATAGCCAAGGGAGGAAAAAAAACCAAGCTACCCCAAACAAATCAAAACCAATGGCCCAGAAATGTTAAAGCGTATAGTGCTTTTCCTGAAAGTTAACTATTTACTGCTGTTACCTTCACTGAAATGCTGGTTTCTTTCTGATGTACCATTCAAATGTTAGATAATGAAACTGGATGACATAAAAGAATGTTTGGATTTAGCCCAAATACAGTATCCAGCATTTTTGGAGGTTTGCTCAAGTTGGCTCTCTTCTTAGCAAAGTTTATTTTTCATATCTGCTTATCTCAAAATTGAAGGACCAGCTGGGACTGCAAGTAGAAAAGTAAAAGTGCTCTCAGAAAAAAATATGCTTATAGTATTTCTAAATCACAGAATGCAGTTAAATCTCTAAAGGAAAATTTATTTGAAAAAGTATAGCCTCCCTTCGCAATCTGAAGATATCCAGTTAGAAGTGCTTTCCAGCTTACACCACAGTTCATGGCACAATTCCATAATTATATTATTTAGGAAGGATATTCTTTATGCTGACATTAGCTGAAGGGGAACAGGAAAATAGAAAATATTCATAAAAACAAAACAAGGTCTTCCTTCATAATTAAAATGACCCAAACCTGTACACTCACAGCTGGCCTTCTACTTAGGTACTTCTGAAAGAGAAAACCAACCCTACAAAGGCCGGTCTGGGAATAAGCTCACTAAAAGCACCTGGGTAGCTCAGTCTAGCAATCCTGTCACTGAATTTGCATCTGGAGAGACAGCTGCATCCAAATCACTACACAACTTTTAAAGACAGTTTATGAGCTTTGGAAGAAAGGGCAGGCAACTCAGGAGGACTACAACAATGTTGTGAGGTTATTTAGGGAGAAAATTAGAAAGGCCAAAGCCCAACTAGAACTTAATCAGGCTGCTGCCATAGAAGACAATAAAAATGTTTCTATAAATACATTAGCAACAAAAGAAAGGCTAAGGAAAATCTTAATCCTTTATTGCATGCAAGGGGAAACATAGTGGCAAAAGATGAGGAAAAGGCTGAGGTACTGAAAGCCTTCTTTGCCTCAGTCTTTAATAGTAAGACCAGTTTTGCTCCAGGTACCCACCTCCACCCTGAGATGGAAGACAGTGATGCAGAGCAGAATGAAGCCCCTATAATCCAAGTGGAAATGATTAGTGACCTGCTGAACCACTTAGACACACAGAAGTCTAAGGGGCTGGATGGGATCCATCCAGGGTACTGAGGGAGATGGTAGAAGTGCTCACGAAGACACTTCCCATCACTTATCAGCAGTCCTGGCTAACTAGGGAGATGTCAGTTGACTGCAGGTTAGCAAGTGTGATGCCCATCTACGGGGAGGGCCAGAAAGAGGATCTGGGGAACTACAGGCCTGTCAGTCTGACTCAGAGCCAGGAAAGTTATGGAGCAGGTCATCCTGAGTGCCATCATGCAGCTCATACAGGACAAGAAGATGATCAGGTCTATTCAGCATGGGTTTATAAGAGGTAGTTCCTGCTTGACTAATTTTATTTCCTTCTGTGGCAAAATGACAGCTTAGTGGATGAGGGAAAAGCTGTGGATGCTGTCTACCTGGAATTTAGCAAAGCCTTTGACACCATTCCCTACATCTTTTTCCCCTGAGAAACTAGCTGCTCATGTTTTGGATGAGCATACTCTTCACTGAGTAAATAACTGGCTGGATGGCCAGGCCCAAAGTGTGGTGGTGAGTGGAGTTAAGTCCAGTTGGTGACTGGTCACAAGTGGCGTTCCCCAGGGCTCAGTATCAGGGCCAGTTCTCTTTAATATCCTTATCAGTGATCTGAACAAGTGGGTTGAGTGCACTCTCAGTAAGTTTGCAGACACCACCAAGTTGAGTGGGAGTGTTGATCTGCTTGAGGGTAGGAAGGGTCTACAGAGGGATCTGAAAAGGCTGGATTGATGGGCTGAGGCCAATGGTATGGAGTTCAACAAGTGCTGGGTCATGCACTTAGGTCACAATAACCCCATGCAACACTACAGGCTTGGGGAAGAGTGGCTGGAAAGCTTCCTGGCAGAAAAGGATGAAGGGGTGTTGGTTAACAGCCAGCTAAATATGAGCCAGCAGTGTGCCTAGGTGGCCAAGAAGGCCAAGAGCATCCTGGCCTGTATCAGAAATAGTGTGGCCAGAGGACTAGAGAATTTATTTTCCCCCTGTACTCAGTACTGTTGAAGCCACACTTCAAATACTGTGTTGAATTTTGGACCCCTCACTACAAGAAGGATATTGAGGTGCTGGAGCATGTTCAAAGAGGATCAACAAGGCTGATGAAGGGTCTGGAACACAAGTCCGATGAGGAGCAGCTGCTCTTCATCAGACTGAGAGAACTGGGTTGTTTAGCCTGGAGAAAAGGAGGCTCAAGGGTGACCTTATCACTCTCTACAACTACGAGAAGGAAGATTCTAGCGAGGTGGGGCTCAGTCTCCCAAGTAACAAGTGATAGGACAAGAGGAAATGGCCTCAAGTTGCCCCAGGGAAGGTTTAAACTGGACATTAGGTAAAATTTCTTCATGAAGGGGTTGTTTAGCATTGGAACAGGATGCCCAGGGAAGTAGTTGAATCACCATCCCTGGAGGTAGACATGGTGCTGAGGAAAGTGGTTTAGTGGTGGACTTCACAGTGCTACTTTAACTGTTGGCTTGATGATCTTAAAGGTCTTTTCCAACCTAAACAATGATATGATTCTAAATTGCATCAAAGTAACAAATTCCATGGCGTTGTACATTTGAACCAGATACCAATATCTCCTGAGTTACTGGAGAAAAAATTGTTGACCTTACTTGCACCTGAGGAGTGATCCAGCTGATATCAGTAGGGTATTAAAGGATATTGTGCTCTCTGTGATTAATGAAAGAGGCTGAGGTTAATACTGTGGAAAATATTTTGTTAAGTAATGAGCATACATGAACATTTTTAAAGTACTTTGTCATATCTGGATTGATGCTTCTGTAAATTATACTTTGGGCTTTTTATTTTTTTTAAAGGGAGACCATAGAATCCAACAAGCTTGTGGGGAGTGAATACCAGGAAGAGGTGGGCATTATAGCTGAAGGGAAGAGAGACAAATTGCTGCTGCACAGAGAGGAGAGCTGAGTAGCTTCAAGGGTGGTGGCAGCTGGTCAATGTGGCAGCTGTGATGGGACTGCTTTTTAATACAGGTAGCCTTGCCAGGTTGTGCATTTTCCCTTGTGGGCAAAGGATCCTTGGGATGCTTTATTTTGGTTTGGCCTCTGAGGGATCCCCAGAAATAAAGGGGGAAAAAGAAGATTTGCCATAATAGAAGGCTTATCTTTTCATGTTAAGAACTCCAGATGTTCAGATTAAGTATTATGTAAAAACCAGAATTAACTAGTTTTTCCACAATGATTGGATTTTGGGCTATAAAAATTGATTACGTAATTCACTGAGAAAGTGTACAGAGTATATGCAGAAATAGCCAAGCTTTTGTTGGATGAGTAAAATGAAAAAAAAGAGTGAAAGCTCTAAGAGGGGAAAATTGTCCAGCTTAGATATTGGGGAAAGTTTAGAAAACAAACACATCTTCAGTCAGAATTTCTAGTGGCATGTGAATAAACTCACTGCAATAACTAGAAAGCATGACTTGAATATATGAATGGGACTACATTTCAAAAGGAACTGAAATTAAAAATAAAATTAAACTTTTCATCCATTTTGGTGATTTGTACTTTTGCACTGAAGAATTATCCATGGCATTTGAAGCCTGGAGTTTTCCCGAAGTCTTTCAGTGTCTCTGAACCACCCACAACAGCACTCATTCTTTTTGATGAAGCTGGTTAGAAAGCAAATCACAGAGCCAAGCAACGAGAGGACCAAAGCTTCTGCTCTCTCTCTGAGGTTTGGACCCTTGCTGGGTGGTGCAGAGGTCCTGGAGCCCCATTACTGCTCCTGACTCTTCATCTACTGATTGAAATTAAAATAGAAATGCCCAAGTGGAAGCAAGAGATAGTCTCTAGGACTCTGCCTTCTTGTACTGATAGCCTGGGGGTGCAGCCAGCAACACCCAGTACTGGAAAGGTGCAGGGAGGTGTAGTTCACACTTTCCTCTTACTGGCAGGGCTGGCTGGGGCAGCTCCTGCAACTGAGAGTGCATCAAAATTGAAAACAACCCTTCTCTTCCACGAGAAAATGCAGCTTCCTGCTGGCCAAAGAAGTTTCAAGCTTTTACCAAATCCTACATTTACTTCTGGCCAAAAAAAG
>JAVSBS010011701.1:43237-95598 GCA_033124195.1 Coracias cyanogaster | reverse complement strand
TAGGAAAATGGATTTGACATAAGAGAAGCTTTTATAATAAATGCATCAGAATCAGCGACATTTTGTTTCAGAAAATCTCTGGAAAAGAAGATTTTTTTCAAGTGCTTTTAAAAATTTCTTGTTTCAGAAATTAGGATTCTAAATTTGGAAAGAAGAAATAGGATTTAAACAGCCGATATTGACAAAATTCAATTAACTTGATCCATCTGAGCAGTTTTCACAATTTTCATGATGTTCCAGCTTGGACACATTTCACATTATGGATTTTACCAAAGGAAAAAAAAATTTAAAAGTCAGTTTCATTTCTGGATAAATTCAAAATCTTGGTAAAACTGAATCTTACTTAAACCTGGGTAAACCCGGTGAACTTGCTGTCCGGTCCCCAGAAGCACCAGCCACCCTCCCAACCCGGCCCTGCCTCAGCAGGGGCTCCCAGGGCTCCCCCAGCCCTACCCTGGCCTCCAACATGGACTAGCCTGGGGCTCTCAGCCCCTGTCCCAGCAATGCCATAGCAGCACACAACTCCAGACCACCCTGCTTAGTCATGGATCCCCTTTGAGCTGATGTTCTGGCCTGTCCTCAGCTGTCCCCATCCCAACAGAGAGGCCTAAGGGCACCTCTGCTGTGGGGATCCCTGTGGGACAGGTCCAGCTGCAAGGTCCTGTCCTGCCCGCCATGGTCCTCACTGGGTCAATCTTGTTCAGTGCCTGTCCTCCTCTAGAGAGCAGGGTGAACCTTTGATGTCAGGAAGAGACTGAAATAAGATTATCACAAGATGAGAAATATTCAAAGAGTTGGCTTACACCATCATGTTATATTGTTATATTCGAAAATGTTACTCACAGCGTCCTGATCTTTGGCATGTGATTGAAACTGGTAACAGGAATGCGGGTGATGTTGTTATTGTTGAGAGTACTGTTCGGAGAAAAAAAAAAAGGAGAAAAGAGAATAATAGATTGATCAGTTATTTACATTTCTTCACCAACATACTATTTACAGAGACAAGCTGCTAAAACTCTTGGTAACAAATCTGCCAGGCTGCAAGCAGTAAGACATGCAAACAATTTGTGACATACCATGAAAGATATTATTAGGGCAAAGCAATCAGCAGCTGCGTAAGAATGGATGAAGGCTCCTATTGACCATGCCTGGTACCAAGGAGTACAGGAGATGAGTTTTTATCCACTACTGCAACAGATTCAGACTTTTTGGCTAAGCCATCACTTTGCTTGAGAACCTGGTGCAACTTCAGTGGAGGAACATCAAATTCACACACTGCAATATGAAGCTTTGCACTTAAAGCGCTTGCTCTCCCACAAAAAGATCGCTGTTAACTCTCATAAGCTTGTTAAGACAGCCAGCTAACACGGACAGACAGTTCAGATGGCCCTTTTGAAAACACATGGATGGATGGGTACCCTTTCTTTGGTGTCCTTATGAAAAAATATGTGGGTAGCGGAACAGACCACAATAAAATATGTCATGACGCAGGCACACAGCATTTCTGCTGCTCTATCAAAGCAGGGCTTAAAGAGAATACCGTGTCAGCTGCTGGTAGGGACCCCTTAGTACTTATGAAAATGAACGGACTTGATTATCATTGACTGAGTGTGCTGCTCCCGTTTATGTAGCTCCTAATTATATCAATGACTCTCTAGCAAATTAGAAGCTATAAAGTTTATCAAGATGGCACAGGAAATGGAAAGCACTCCAACAGGGCATAATTGCCATGCTCCGAGTGCACCAAATCTGTAAATAGAGTAGCCCTGTTTGTCATGAGAATTGATGGGGCTGGTGATGACTCCACGCCCTGGTGTGGCCAGTCCTGCTGCCCGTTGTAGCTGCCTATTTGAAACGTGTGATGTCCACAGCACCACGGGACAGAAGCACCTCTGCTTTATACAACAAGGGGCACTCCATAGGGTCACTTTGGCAGAAGACAGAACTTCTGTGCATTTGTGTATGTGTTGCAGAAAGCACCTGCTGGAGCAACCTAACGGCACACTGCCCTTCCCTGAACTACTTAGTTGTTCCAATGTTATGTATTTACATAGGACATTTAATTAAAAGCTCTTGAAGTGTTCTACAGAAGCTAACTAGCCTTCTTGGTCAGCTGCCAATTTAAAAACATTTTTACAATTCTGCCTAGAAATCCCTTCACAAAACCATCATCAACAACATCAGCCGATAAAAGCTAAATTAGATGATACCCTAATTCAGACTCTTTTTCTGGTACACAGAAGACACATGCACGCACTGGCCAAGTAAGGAGGTTGCAGGATAACACGCTCTGCACGGGCACACTCAGGAGAGGTGTGTGAGCAGGCTCTGATGCTGGCAGCAGTGTGCTTGTGTTGCCACTGTGCTGTGTCCCAGCAGGACAGAACACGACCCCTCTGTTAGCAGGACGGTAGCTGGTGTTTCGGCACAGTGCTGTGCCAGATGGATGTACTATCGGTCTGGAGCCAGCTTGCGGGCTGACATACCCATGACAGTCAACTGCATCAACAGAGCGAAAGCAC
Source organism: Coracias cyanogaster (assembly GCA_033124195.1). Taxonomy (NCBI): domain Eukaryota; kingdom Metazoa; phylum Chordata; class Aves; order Coraciiformes; family Coraciidae; genus Coracias; species Coracias cyanogaster. The sequence continues at coordinate 93,076 of JAVSBS010011701.1, read as the reverse complement.
CCTTCCTTTCCAAACCTGAACAGAGTGAATTATGTCAGGAAAAGCAAAACTCTGGAAATCTGGAATCTGCACGTGAGGTCTGTTGCCAGAGATCTGTGTCACTCAAGTTGCACAGGCTCACGCACCAGGCTGATAAGAGCTGTAGGCCTTAACGCACCATGGCTTACAGTATAATGCACGGTATTCATTCCAGATCTTCTGGAAAACATGATCCTACCAAAAATTGGACAAGATACACAGAGCTAAGTATTGGAATCACTGGCTATACAAAATCACAGGTTCGTGTATTCAGTTTCCCAATATGCAAAGACTCAAACACAGTTTATTGGATAAGATCAAGAAGGAAATCCTGTCAGCTTCAGAAGTAAACCTGAAAGTAAGCCCTTACAGCTACCAGTCGTCACATTTCATCAGCTGTGCATCACAATCTGCACATACCACTGTCCTACTGTGCCTTCAGTGCTGGAAGCAAGCACAGAGAATATCGGTGTACATCTGCAGGGCTGAAAAGCTCTACATTTGAATTCCCACTAATGTCAAGATGACAACACCAATGTCCCACTGTGGCAGTTTATACGGCGCAAAGTGAACCTCTCCGTCATATAATTGCTGCTGCTTGATTACCTCATTTAGCCGGTGGTGCAAACCAAAGTCCTTTGTGGACACGCCAAAACAAGCAGGTACAACAATTCCAGAAAGTGAGCAAAATCTCTTGTAAGGGGACACGCATATATACGTTCACCCTCCCACCCCTCAATATCTGTTTATTTGCATCTGCACATGCATGTTGGGAAGTTCAAACAAGGCTCACAAATGGAATGTCTATTTGTACCACCGTTTTTTTCCTGTAAATTTAAAAATATAATTCACCCTCTTCTTCAGTTACCTGTTACTTGAAAACAAGCTACGCACTTGGTCGGAAATTTTCAAGTGTACACTGATAAATAAAAGCCACAAGTAAAGTCAGCTCACAAAAATTAAATCACATACACAGCTAATGTCTGAATAGGTCACGCATGGCACCATAGGACTCATGGGAAGCCACAGGAATGGATGTCAAAAGGACATGGATTGGATTCAGGCAGAACAGGACGTGACAGGGAGCTTCCTTCTGCACTAAATGAGGTAGAGAACACATCCCTGTCTCCCAGTGCAATTCTTCATCTGGATGTGGAAAGGTCAGCCTTTACTGTCTGATTTGATGATTCAAAAACATTTTTAAATTTCTCAAAATATTTCTACTTAACAGACAAAGCATTACTCCAATCACATAGTATTTCTACTCACAAAATATCAGATGAGAGTGGCTCAGGGTTTGCCCCTAATAAGCAAAGGTTTCCCATAATTCATCAACAAATATATAACCCTCTCTCTAAGAACCCTAAGTTGATGCTGAATTAACATACTCCTTCAGCACAAATTTCAGGGATAACTCTAGCAGATAGCTATTCTACAGATGACTTAGTAGCACACTATTTCATTGATATTTAAATGTTAACCATAATGAAGGCAATAAAACATCTACGATAACAGCAATTATTTCAGAACAGAGAAGGCCAAACACTGCAAAGGGCACTAATTGGCAGTGAACTGTCGGCATTACAGCCCAGTTGTAGCTGCAGGAATTTAACCCTGCTGCTCTGGTTGTGCACAGCACACAGCTCCCACACAGCAGGAACTCTGGCTGGTGAATGGGGACATTTTCTGGTAGAAACATCCTTCCCAGCAATGACTTTTAAGTGTATGTATCCTGACTGGGGTAAACAGACAATATGGTGGCATTTCTAACATATAAAGGGAAAAAACCAGTGTCTGCTAGCTGCCCTAAGGCCACTGTCTCATATTGATCCAGCTAAGATTACAGTCCATAGAAATAGATGCACAAACACCAGGAAGCTGTGAGAAACAGACAACTTCCAGAATCATATGGGGAGACTTGTATTATACTAGGTTCTCCCCAGCCTTATACCTCCCACCTCTTTCAGAAGCCAATACACGCTTGTCCCTTGAAAAAACACTGTCCTCTCACTTAGAAGTCCTCTCCCAGTAAACTATTCACATCCAAAATGCTGAATCAGGAAACTGAGGTTACAGATAATATTATTTATGCCAGCAAACTTCCCACCTTGGGCCATGATCCTTATCAGATCTTGCAAGCTAAGCAGAAGCAGGCTGCAGCAGTCCTAAGGGTCCTCCAAGGGCTACTTGGAAGACACATAACGTGGGATCAGCAATCTTCGAGGTGGCACATCCTCCACCGGTATGAACTGTCATAGTCCCATTGACTTCAATTTACAACCCCAGAGGAACTGCTCTACTAACTCACTCCCCTCTGCCAGTTGCCCAGACTGGTTACAGGCACGCATGGAACTGCCTCCTTCCTTCTAAAATAAAATACATCTGATTCACAGCCCCTACTGAAAGAATGATCACTCCGCAATCCTGCCACGATTTGAAAACAATTACCAATCTCCTTCCTCAAACATTTTGTGCAAATTTAACTACATGCACTTGCATTTCTCTTCTCTTCTGACTTGCTCCAAATTCAGGTACACCACTGCAGCTCCCTGACAAAGAGTCATTAATCCCAGACTCAATGTAATTACATTAAAATCATTAACCTGTAGAAATGGCTGTCGTGTGCGTGTTTTTAAATAATATTTATACTTTATTCTCTACTCCTTTCTCCATCCTCTTGAATAGGAATATAGGTGTTCAGGACTAGATGAGAGCTAGAAAACAGTTGTACTTCTAATGGTAGAAGAAATCACACAACTTCTGTGGAAGATACTTCAGGAAGAAAAAATGATTTAAATTTTGAAGCCTACTAATAATACAAATATTTTATTTAAAAAACTCAGGAACTCTAAGCATCCTTTCATGTTCCTTAGACAAATGCAGAGAGCAGAAATCCCAGGCTGTCAGATCAATAATCACATGCTCCCAATTCTGTAAATTACAGAGTACACAGAGATTTTTGTTCCTCTTACTCAGAATTCAATGACATAATTAAGAGCATATAATGAATATCAGAATGCCTGGTGACTTATTAATCTGGAATAATAATACTTTCACTACAATATATCTACCCACTGTGTCCCAGTTATGTACTAGATATGAACCAAAAGGATCTTCTGGCAATGATGTCAGAAAAAGTTATACAACGTAACACAATTATCTGAAATATTAACCATTTAATTTCTACCATTAGGACTTCAATAAGTACATTGTAAAATGGTACTGGTATTAACATTTTCCAGCCACATTTCAAGTGGGAAAATACATAGGAGGGTTGGGGTTTTTGTTAAACACCTCATACTGTTTGATGACAATACCACCTGCTACATCCCAGCTTTTATCATTGGCAAAAGGAAAAACCACTATGCAAACGTCCATTTTTCTAAGTACAAGGCATTTCCGTAACGTACATAGATTACTAGCTGTGCGTCAGTACCATACCTAAAGTGATGCTACTTGTTTTCAATCTGAATGGATGAAAATGAAAGGGGAAGGGGAGAACACATCGTATGCTGAAGACATCCTTTGTTTTTTGAAGGTAACAGAGACGGATTTTCTTTTACATTCCATTTCTGCAGTTGATTAGCACAAACAACTAATCAAATTGAGAAATGATATGGTAGATTAAATTTTTGATTAACACTTTTTCCCAAGCTTTAATAAGCATCTACCATGGTTACTAGAGGTCTGCTGTGCTGGCCATTTAGGTTTTTGATACACATCAAGCTGCTTTTGTGTCACATTTGGCTGATCATGGGACATGGCAGCATTTGCAAAATTCTCAGTGAGGAAGAAATATTCAGACCCATTTACTGATAGGCAAATGGAGAAAGAGAACTGAAAAGGCATGAGCTCATTGATTATATTTCTGGTTTTGAACGCCTTTTATGTTTGGGCACAAGAGATTTTTTGCAGGCTTCTAACATACATGATTTAACAGCAGGAATCCTGCAAACAAGTCCTCATTTGGAAACACATGCTTCTATGTGTCTATGGGCTTCACTCTAAGTTAAACAATGATGGTCATTTCTGTTTCGTCCTCAAAACCCAGCACACTGTGGCAAGAACAAGGTGTCAAGTCACTGCACTCTGTGACAAACCTCTATTTTGAAAGAGAGACTTAGAGCAGAAGAGCAAAGGGCTGAGGGCTGGAGTGGAAGAGCCCCATCAGGCACTGCAGCACTGGTAGCACTAACAAGTCTAACATTTCCTTCTGTCTCCTTCAATTACACCACGGCTTTATCACAGTATGCTTGTTGGCTGCGTATGTAATCCGTGTGTTGTGTGTCCATAACACCATGTAATTGGGCCTAATGCAAGATTATTATCTATGTGCATGCAACGGATAGCTACAAATGGTGCATCTGCAGGCTTGTAACGTTCCCAAGAGTGAATTACTGTCATACTCCCTGATTACTGCTTCTCCCACAACTGCCATGGTTTCCAGGTTTCCTATCCCCAGTGCAACTATACATCCAGTAAATGAGACTGGAAAATTTATTAAGACTTAACCCAGATATCTCCCAGCGTAATTAAGCCTTTCATGTAAATAGTTTTCTTGATAACGTTACTTCTGTTCAGAAGTGGATGAACCGATGAAAAAAAAAGATTGAGCAGCTCACCCCAAGTTGCCAGCGGAGCTCAGATAGGAACACAACAGTCCAGCCATGGCAGCGATAGAAATACAAGCTCTCCAAGACCCCACAGCTTTGGTGGGGAGCGGAGTGTTGGTAAACAAAAATATGTGAAGGAATCTCTTCACAGCATACGTGTGAACTGAAACTGTTGAAACCACGCAAGATTAGGCACCTCTATCAGTCCTTATGCACATAAAGAAAAGGATCTTAGCGTCTGCCTGAAATCTAGAGACTAACACAAATTTGGGTGATGGCATTAGCAGCAAAATTTAACACTAACAGTGACAGAACCCTAGACCTCTATGTTAGCAGATTTGTATCACTCTTAAACATCTCTCCAACTACATATAATGCCATTGCAAAAGGAACATAAATTCTCTGTTCCTTGTATTCAATGAGGGTTACACAAGACAGTAATATGTTTGAATTTCAGAAAGGGGAATTTTGATTAGATATAGAGGAAATGTTTCTTACAGTAAGACAGGAAGCAAACAAAGAAAAGAGCTGTTACAGAGCGGGCAGCCATCAGCAGGCAAGGTCCAAAACTCAACTCCATCTCTTAAGAGTTTTGGTGAGTCCTGAGTGTCTCTTGTATTCGATCCTTATATCTCCCTACATACTGTTTAAGTTAAAGACCACAACTGCCATGTGGGCATATAATGAAAGCAACTGATGCTGCACTGATTAATCCATTACTCTCAACTGTTGGAAAACATAATGATCTCACAAGGGGCTTTATTCACTGACGTACAGCAGTAGAGCTCTGATCTGACACCTCAAATTAGCAGCGAAAGCAGTACCAGCTGAGTTTTTGTCTCAATATTTGTACCCAACTCTAAAATGATTTGGCATTAGACAAGTGCTATTTTTAAACACCATGTTAGGCCACGCAAATAATCTTCCAAATAGTCTCCAGGTGACACATAAAATCCACTGAAATAAATAAAAATAACCAGTTGTCAATTAGTGGTTTCTGTTCTGGTATTAGCCTTTTGCCGATGTGTTCACAAGTGTTCCCATCGCAGCAACATGAGAGGCTCTAGCATTGGAAGCTGACACCAGAAATATGACTAGTCTGGTGCCAAGGAAAGAAAGTGTTCTTTTTGGAAACATATGAAAAAATGAAACAAATCAGCTTAGCGTGGAATTATGCACAAAACTGCCAGCAGTGTCTACTGCTACAATTGCCTGATTCTTCCCGTTCTCAGGCTGACTTGAATTTGCATATAGCTGTCAGATTTTAACTGTTTAAGCTCATTATGAAGGCCATATGTTTGTGGCAATTTTTATTTCCCCTTGAAGGAGTGAGATTACTTTCAAAATCATCAGGCTTTGGGTTATTGTAATAACAAATTCTTTTTAAAAAATGCCTGTTTTATCACCCAGCAAGAACCAGACTGATCACATTTGCCTATAGCTATAACTTTAGGGCTTATTAACTTAAGTCCTGTAATTGCTGCATTAACTCTCCCTAGAGACTGTCTGTGCCTTGGCTGGAGTCTCTGGGACTGGTGAGGTCAGAAGCTGAGGCTAAGAGCAGAGGAGAGGGAAAGACAGGACCCACATCTAAGAAAATGGTTGGGCAAAACACCTGGGTAAAGAGATCGGGACTTAAAAACAGTGCAAATGGGTAAAAGAGGCCAGAAAAACAGTACAGGGCTGTATAGTCAAAGACTCAATTATTGTATGCATACAAGCAGGAGCAAAATTGATAATTCTGGTGACTTATGGCTGGTGACTGATGCCGAAACCCTTCCAGTGTTATCTTTAGCCCTGCATTTATGTTGTATGCGCACAGATGCATCATTATGCCTGAATTTGCTTATACTGACACGCAAATAAATAAAGTATGCTAAAACATAAGAAAGTAGAACAAAACCAAAATAAAGTAGAAAATAGAATAACATAACACCATGAAATAAAATAAGAGGAACTAAGCCAAGGTAAGGTAAAATTAAATATAATAAAGGTTATATAGAGCATGAGGACACACATTTCATTTAGGTTATGGACTTTGTTAGACGGTAAGTCAAGAATGTCATTCATGGGGTCTTACATGAAATGTCTTACTGCTTCCCATATACAGAAAGACATATCTATTTTCACACACAATCAAATCACCTCTATTAGCTGTATCCAATACGGGTATGCGTTACATCCCCAATTCTTTCTAATGCCTATGCTCAGGGAGAGTTTGAAAAAGCTTTTCAGAGAAATTTCCACCAGCTTTTCAATTTTTTACATGACATTCTAATTCTAGGCAGAAAATATAAATTCAATCCAGCCTGAATGGAAGTTTTAGATATAAAAGCATTGGTGCAAAGACAAAAGCACGCAGGCTGAAATTATTCTGCCACTGCTTTATTTTTAAATTAAGGATTCTCCAATAAGCTATATTTCTAAACTAAAAAAATGACACAAGTAACACAGCCTTTACTTTTTTTGGAACCAAGACATTTTCTCAAGTCTTTGCCAAAGGCTGGGCATTTTTCAGTACTGTGTATGGGGAGCAATTGCTGTGGCTCTAACTCCCAATTACATTCATAATTTTCTCTAAGTATTTGGACACAGAGAAAGAAAAGTATATCTGCAAACATTGAATAAATGTTTTACATCACCAGGGTGGTTTGGTTGTTTCTCTCTGGTACCCAGTTTCCAGGTTGATATTATATCTTAGAAACACTGAAAACAAGTCAAATTATCATAACACCCAGACCAATGTCCACTGAAGTCAGTGCAAATCCTGTTGCTGATTTCAGCAGGGAGTGAATCTAGTCCCTGCAATCTATTTCTCTGAGTGCAGATTTCCACAGGAGCCACAGCAATCAAAAATATAATTGTAATGAATTTCAACCCACTTAAATTTTGTTTTGTAGATTCATTTGAAAATATCTTAGCTCAATGAGTTGATATAATTAAAATAATAATAGAATTATATTATTTTAATATAAATTAATGGTTAAATAGATTTTTTTTTTCTTTTTAAGCATATACAGAGATGTCTTACTAAATATGGTTCTTGGTGTTACCCAATTGCATGCACGTCAGGTACTGTAGTTTATGGATTCCGTGCTACTCCTGCCAAAACCAATGGAAATTGGACTGGGTTCTCAATGCATACCAAGGTCTGAAAGCCTACCAGAGTGTATTTATGGAAAGCATGAAAAACAATCAACAAGACAGTCAGATCATACAAACCTGAAATTTGATACATCAGTACTTCAACAAAATAAAATGGTTTCTCAGGTTCCTGACTAAACAGTTGTTTCTGTTTAGTCCTTTCTGAAGTTAAAGCAGTCTTATAAACATAATCCAACTCCAACTAACACAGCCCAGCTCTAAATTTTGAAAGGAGCAAGTGTGTTTTGCCATTTGTTCAGGCATTTAATGACGGAGACTTCCAAGGTAAAAGGTTTCAGCATTCTGTCAGCTGAGCGCTGCAGTTTTTCCTACAAGACACCACCAAAAGAAACTCTAAAGAAACTGGTTAAATTTGGATCAGAAGGGAACAGTGTCATTCTTCAAAACTATGTTTTAATTTGTCCCATCCTGAGTACACTGCAACCTTAGTGCTACAACGTTATGGTACCCGCCTCTGTTCTGATAGACTTCCCTACCAAAACGAACACATTCTTTTCATACTTGTTGGTGTAACACGCTCAGGCACAGAAAAGCCATTCCAAGTGGCAGATGGAAATTAGTTGTCTTTTCAGAGCTAAAGAAAGTGACCAATAATGGACTTCTGCATTCATCGTAAGGAGCTGTGTGACAATACTCAATCTCTTTGGGATGGCTGTCACGCCAGCCCGTTGCCACCTCATCAAGTGCCGCAATGCGGCACTGCCGCGGGACTGCGGATCCCTGCGAGTCCCTCGCTGACCACTGGGGCTGGAGGAGGGCGAGCTGGCACATCCGTGTACACGGCAGACAGCTCCTTGAGAAGCATGAATACAGCAATGAATAGAAACGGCACTAGCAGCGGTTCAGCACTGAGTGTCAGTCTGGGTGTCAGGGCAAGAAGTTCTACAAAAGCCTTTTAGGAGGCGGGTGATTGGTGTCCATGAAGAGGGAGCTACCAGAACCACCGGTTTACCTTTCCCCCCAACAGCAGACCTACAGGTCCTGCAGGCAAAATAATGCCCCTTCTTCCTCTTGCCGGAGCAGCTCCTCTGATTTCAGGAGCCCAGTGTCTCAGCTGTCCCTCAGCTCCCAAGGCCATTGGCATTCCCACTGGGAGAGTGCAGCGCGAAGAGATCTTTCATAGTTCCGGCACCATGACAATGAGCATGGGGTGGCATGGAACTGCAAAGTCAATTCTCACATTTTGACAGCAGAGGAAGAAAAAAGAAGCGAATCTTTTTAAAAAGGGAACTTCACTTTACTGCCAAAAGTGTCTCCCTAAAATTGAGGAAATGCACACTGTATTTGAGGAATAATTTTTATATTCTAACAGTATGTGATGCACCTACCTGCAATGCACACAAGCTGGAAATTAAGGCTAATACATAGGCTAAAATAAATCCCCATGAATGAAATAAAGAATGAGTGATACGCATATTCTGTGAATTTAGACCTGCGTGTACGAACAATTGTTAAGGAAAAGTTACATTTATAGAGGAAAGAAATGTTTTGAAAGAACAAAGACAACACATAGTTCCTAGACAAGGGCAATTACGTGTTTCTTGGTGAAGCTGGAAAGGGATCTGCTTTCCATCAGGATTTTCTTTTAATAATACATTAGACAGCACTTGAGTGCATCACACAAGAGAAAGGTCAATATGCTTAAAACCACCTATCTTTCCAATTTTTAAATTTCTCCCAAACATCACCTGCCCATGAGAAGCAGCAACACCTGCTTATATTAATGCATGCGTATGCAATACAGCTAAGAAACCATAACAATTTCAATAGCAAATACTCACAGCGTTTCATTTGCGTTCAGTCCACACAGTGAAAAAGTGCAAAATAAAACTTATAGAGAAAAAAATTCAAAGCACTCATGATCTTAGCGCATAAAGTCGCCAAATAAAAGGAGTCAACTGTTCTCCATACACGGCTGTCTCTCTGTAATATCTGCATGCATACAAAATAAAATAAACCCGCCATTGCGGATGGTCTGTCCTAACTGCTCCAACCTAAGTAGTAGCTGAAGCGCCTCGCCTGATTTCTAGCGCCCTAGCTGTGGACAGGAAGACAGGGTGTCTTGCAGATAAAACGAACCCAACCCTTTTAAGACACCGCTGAAATTGCCGATGAGCCAGTAAGAAGCTTGGATGCTCGCGGAGTGGCCTAGCCCCCTCTGCAGAGCCCGCCCAGCCCGCAACCTCCTCTTGCACCAACGGGCGCTTCTCCGCAGCCTTCAAGCGTCGTCGCAGAGCTGCTGCATTGCGGCAATCTATCGATCACAGTAGCCAAGTCCAAAGCTGAAAGCCATGAACAACATCTGCTTTCCAACCCTCCCTTCTACCAAACAAAGCACTTTTGGTGACACACACTCTAAGATTCTAATGGTAAAAGATGCAAAAGCAAATCTAAATTACCAATCTGGTGAACAAAGACCTTGCTCAGCTCCTGCATCTCTTTATCACAACCATCAACCTGTCTTCCACAATGTTCTCTTCTATTTTACCCACAAATAAACCCCAATCTCAGCCACAGTCTGACACTTGCAAACCACAGATATCTCATGCCACCCCGCCCCATGAAGACAAGAGGGATGTGTGCAATTTTTATAAATAAAGGGCACGTCTGATTGCTGTTTCCTTCTATCACTTTACGTAGCCACCTCACCTGATGCTCTTTCAACGGACCAAGCTATTATCTGAGGTATCTATAAAATACTTAAGAGCAACATGCTACATCACAACAAAGGATTCTGGATGACCTTGCAGCAGTTTAAAATTTGTTTCAAAGGATCTGCAGATGTCCTAAGTGTGGCCATCCATCACTCGTACACAGTAAAATAATTCATCCAGATTATTCACACCAAAACAGAAATGTAATTCTGCTTCAGAAGTATTGAACCAGTTAACATGAAATTGCTTCATTTATGATAATTAACATAGAAATTGTGATTATTTGGCTTCAAATTACTTTAAAATCATTTCATACTTCCATCCTTAATGCAGCTCGTACACTTTCTTTTCTCTTAAACACAGACCTGGAAATGCTACATAAAGAAAGTCTAATTTACACTAATTGTATGCCTTTCTTTTTAAGAGCATTTCTTTTTATAATTCTTTTTCCCAATTCAATCATAACATACATGCTCTTTTCTAGGTGTCTATATATTACACACATATATACTTACATTAGATGCATAACCTTGTGAACAGGAGAAAAAGGACACACTTTCATTTTTTTATTGGAAGAAGCTTCTACCTACGCTTTTTTCAGCTGCAGATGTAATTACCTACTTCACTTGCAAGCTCACTATCTATATATTACTGTTTTGATTTCTAATTTACTATAGATACAATATTATTGTCCCAGCTAAAAATATTGGATAATGTTAATAATAAATAATGCATAATATCCTGATCCCAGCAGCTGTCATTTAAGTTTAAATATCTGACCCAATGCTTGAGGCAGTAGACCAACAATTCTGGTATACAGAGCTCCCATCATAATTTTACTCTCTCTTTCTAGAAAAATTAAGCTTTTGAGTCCTGTCTTGTATAAAGAGCCTTTGTCTATGTTCTTCTAAGAGCACAGCAGAGTGACAAAAGCAACCTCTGAAGAAGACAAACCATTTATACCCCATAGGTCACACACAAAACCAGAAGGTAACCATTATGTGTTTTGAAACATTTTTTTGAAATAATAATTTTTTGGCTGTTGTGGCGATTGGCCCCAGAGGGCGTGCAGGAATTCCTGAATTCACCACGAGTTTTGGACTCCAAACAGTGTCACAGAAGGGCTGAGGACATCCTAGTGTCTTTGACATTGATATTACAGAGGCCTGTGCCGCATGGCCAGGCAGCCTCCTCCCCCAGCCAAAGAGGCCTTATTAATGCTGGCAGAATTACAGCCAACTACTGTAGTATCGTCATCCAGCTGCTTTGGGGAGTCATATAAACAATGGATTACAAATTACGGCATAAAAATGATTATTCGTCTACCTTGAACTTGTTACTTTCCCTCAGAACTCTGCTATCACCTGAACTTTATCTGCAAGGAGTTTTATTCCCATCATGGTCTTCAGCTCAGCTTTTGGTTAAGGTGGTGAGCCGCACGTCTGCATTAAATATACAGTTGAGTGTCCTCTGGATTAAGTCGTTCACATTCATTTGACTTTCAACAGTCAAAATGCTTGTTCTACATCTTTTATACTACTGATGAAGAAACTGTATTAGTCAAAGGGGAGGGAGGGCAGGTCACAAGATGAGCAGAGCATGCAAATGATACAATTAATATCATGGGAGAGAAGGTCTGCCAGAACTCTCAGTGTCTCCCGGAGTCTCTTGGAGCAGTGACTGCAGCACCAATAAAGGGCTTACACCACACAAGCCATAAAGCCAGCCTTCCCCAAAAAGCGTTTTGGTCAGTGATTCAAGAAACTAATAATTCTAACCTGGCACTGCTCTTATCTTGATAAGGTCTGCAGCCTACACGGCTCCAGGCTATTCTTAAAGGAAAAAAATCCTCCACCCTAATGGGAGCAGGAAAGGAGAATGAGCACAGCATTCAACTACTACATATGCTCCAGGAGGGGAAAAATCCCATCTTTTCGAAATATGTAATATAATTAGGCGTCTGCACTGAGGATTGATAGAAATGTTCATCAATTTGCTAGGACATGCCTGGAATACTGTAGGATTAGCAAAATCATTGATCATTGAATTTATGCAAATATATTCTCCCCATAAAGAGAGAGTTACATTACATCTGTAACAGGCATCAGTGATTTTCAGCAGCCCTCTCTTGCCCGCTCTTATTTTATCTCAGCTGGTCTTTGATATAAAGCCTGTCACCACGGTGCCATCTGGATAGTGTTCCTTTCACTGTGCTGTACTTCCAACCTCACATTTTGTAATAGGTGATAGAACAGAGGTTATCTCAGATTTCATTTCCATATCTTGAGCAATGACACCAGATCTCCCACCGACATGTATCAGCAAACAATAACATTCCTTATCAAGCAGTCATGTAAGCACTCCCATCTTTTCTCCATCAATTCTTTATGCTAATTATGCATCTCATTTCACTCGGGTCCACTGTGGGCACAGTACCTTTCTAAAAGTTCTGCACAAAAGGGCATTTTTGTGGTTAATCTTATCTGCAACAGATTTATACAACAGAAACCTTGTAATAACAGCAGCCAGGTTCTTCCAGAGCATTTCTCCTTCCCTTAAAGGCCTACAGCAAGACAGGAAGAATGGGAAGGGTATAAACAACAGGCACTTGTCCGCTGATAACCCTAGACTCTGGGTGCACCATTTCTCAAATGCTAAACTGACTTTTCTTCTTCCTCTGGCATAACTTGATTGCCTGTGATACACGCTTGACACGGAAAACTGAGGATACTCTAAGAAAATGGCAAACACCTTGTTTTTCCACCTAATTTCACCTAACTAGTAGATACTTCAATTACTCATACACTGCCAATGGTTACCCCCTTCAGTTTTGTTCTGAGGACATGTATTATATACATGCTAACTGATAAAATAACTAAACATTTTTAATTCCTTTTATTCATTCACATACTTTCTGGGTAAAAAAAAAAACCAAAAAAACCAAAAGACCAGCCCCCAAACCAAACTCCCCAATCATTTTAATTTTACTGTACTCAAGTATGAGTAAGTAAAACAGCAATGCACATCATTTTAAATGGAAATCTCATTTTCATTATTGTATTTAGGTATTTTGGTATCGGTTATAGCAGCCCAATTTACAGGCTTCAAATTTGATCCTGATTGCCTCAACCGATCATAATTTCCAGGAAAATAGAGGAGGAAATCACATTTGTGTGGCATTTTCAGGCTTTCATTAAGCAATGACATCTCATATATTTAGAATTATGTCATGACTTTCACTTGTGGACTCTCCAGGTTGGGAAAGCAAATAAAAATCTTCTATCTAGTTAAGATATGCCCAGAATAGCATTTTGCAAATAAGTAAAACTGACTGTACAACTGAGCGTGTTCTGCACACAGAAGACAACCCTCGGAACAATTAAACCCCGGCTGCAGCACAAAATAACGATTCATGTTCAGAAAGGATCTTAAAAGCTTGATAGGACAACAGGTAGTGTGTATTACCAGCACACTCATCCCTGACATCTCTATCAAAAATTGCACAGACTGTTAAATTTTTAATGAAACAGAATCCTTTATAATAGGAATGTATTGGACTGAAAAAAAGGAAGCATGAATAACCCCATTCCACTTGTAAAATGCTTGCAGTGACTGGAGGTGCCAGATAACATACAGAAGAACTGGGGGATGCTGACCCCAACTGCTCTGACAGATCGTGCTGTGTTGCCCTGAACTCAACTCGGCACCAAATCAGAGCTCGAAAGAAACCAGTGTGGGGGGTCTTGTAGCTGGGTGCTTTGCTGGCAGTTGTTGTGGAGCAGGAAGAAGAATGAAGCACAAACGCTTGGAGAGAGAAGGCTATATATACAAACACTGACAGAACAACTTTAATTTCTAAGACTCCTATTATTTTCATTTTAATATTCTGGGGATGGAAGAGCGGTGCGCTTTCATTTTACGATTCAAAAACTAACTGTTTTGTTGGAGCTTTTTTAAGCTCAAATAGTTAGGGCTCATTTGGAATGGAAGTTACAACATAAAATTGCTGTGACTATTTGGGTGACTGTACTTGCACTTCTTCAGTATTACTTGTGAGTGAATTACCAGGATTTTTCACGCTAAAGCACCCAGAGCTCAATGGCAGATTCCTGCGTGCAGAGTTTGTTGCTACAGACGCAATGACACAGTCAGTGCCCATTCACTTCAAAAAGCAGGGGGAACTCAGGAAAGAGGATTTTCAGGCGCAGACCTATTACATGAAAGACCTACAAGAATTAACACGACTAACAACAAACAAAACCCAAAATCACTCCATACTAGCTTTGCAAAGCAAGAACTCATTTGCTTTCTTTAATAGAATCCCGTCCACAGACCTTCTAGGATTAGCTCTTTGTATGAGAAAATCTTTTTGGTTTGGGAATTTTTAACAGAAAACCTGCAACAAACAAAATGTGTTCAAACTTCACTCCCTCTGACTATCATTATAAAGGAGGAGGAAAAACAGCTTTTACAATATAAAACAAGGAAAGCACTCCAACTAAGTTGCCATCAGTGACTCGTCATTCTTTCTGTCCTGTCCACATGGCACAAGTGCCATGTCAGCACAAAGCCTTCAAGCTACCCCAGTGAGACAAAATAATACTAAATGAATTTAAAAGGGTTTTTGCTAAATTGAGTTCTGTATGTGAGTGATGCATCCTAAAAATGCAAGTATTGTTCAGCACTTCCAGTCTAATGACAACAGCATGTTCATTCACTCAATATTGCTAGTTTTTCCAGCTTGACTGAGCTTGTTGAACCACCTTGAAATTAATTCCTTTTATTTATGTATCCTAAGAGACTGAAGGTGAAATCCTGAGCTCTGAAAGCATTTTATCTCCCATGCTTCATAATTTTGGGCCTTTGGAAATAAAGCTATGGATTCATTTCTAATCGACAAAGAATATGACCATCATATTGCGCATACCATCAGGAATACGAGGCAATTATTTTGAAGAATTCTTTGGGTTTTTGTTTTGTGAGGTGCTTTTAATTATCTTTAAACATGCTTACCACTACACTAATCCATATTTCTCAATAATACTGTTATTGCCAGATATTGCCACAGGACATAACTAAAAATTAGACAGAGCAGAAAATCTTTTCCTCCTAAAAATGACACCTCAGTTACTGAAAGTTTCACACCAATTTTCTTCAACTTTTCTGTGCATTCTATTCTAACAGGTCATAATAACTTTTGCCATCCTTTTACAAATATACTCCCCTTTTACATTATATTGCTGTTTCAGTGGTTGCACACACCTTTCTAGGTCTTGGAATGAAAGAACAAACCCACTGAAAGATGGTTTATCATCTCAAAAGAAGGGGGAAAGGAAGTATGTCAACAAGAAAAATCTCTATTTTATCAACAGATTAAAACCAAACCTTTATGGGAAACCATACAGAAAATCTGACACAAAAATGAACAAAACCAACCCCAATATAAAACTACCAAGAAAGGATGTTTAGATAAGCACATCAGTTCTGCATGTAACTCCTCAGACATTATTTTTACCTTGCTACAGAGGCAAGAACAATCAACAGAAAGCACCAAACCACTTTATAACTCAATTTTTTTGCAGCTTTTTGACCCAAAACTCAGAGTCACTAGTAGCACTTGGCACCTGCATTATGGTCTACATAGGTCAGATGATAGGTTCAGGGGCACTTTTTGCAATGTTTGAAACACAGAAGCTCAAAAATAAAGAAGTGATCAAAAGAGGGCGTTTGCATTGGGAGCTGCAGTCAGTGCCTCGCTGTGATCCAGGCTTCAGTCAAAGTCAGCAACTCACTGCACCTTGTCAGGTACTGAAATTAATCACAAATTTCAGTCTGGTTTTCATCGCAGCCTCTGTCCTATTTGTTGGTACAGGAACATATTAATAACACAGGCAAAGAAAATAAAAGTAGTAAATGAAAACAGCTTGTTGATAAGCCGAAAATAAGTAACAGGGACCATGGAGTGCTCTTCATTTTGAAGGATAACTGCTCGACTTCCTGCTCTTCCTACATCTATCAAATCACCAAGCTCCTTGCACTTATGTTTTCTGACGAATTCAAGGTGAATGAAAAGTGCAATCCAGAAAATGCTTTTAAGGAAATTGTTCTTACTTTTTTTTTCCACCCCCAGTAATGCTGAGCATTTCTTCTCTGCCTCAAGTTATCTATAGAATTTAGAATTCTGTAGACAGGTAGGTGTGCAGAGAAAAGACACGGAAATGTAAACATTTGACACCTGAAAGGTCACAAGATTTCAGTGAGATAAAGAAGAAATACGTTATTTGGTACCCTTGCAGACTGTTCAAACAGATAGATTAATTTTTGCCAGGACCATTAAATATTTTCTACATATTACACTATGGGCTAAAACATATCTGCATAAATACATAGCAGGTGTGAAATGATTAAAATTGGTTTCACTCGTTAATATTCTTTGATGGCTCAAATTGCTTTAATTTTTTAACATTTATGACTTTTTACAATGGATGAGATGATATTCTCTGGAGCACTAAGCAAATGTATTTTGATAGAGATTAAATGCTCAAACTTTCTTTGAAGAAAAACTGGGAAAGACACTCAGTACATTTTGTGACTGAAAGAAAAATACCTCTAGAAATAGATACTATCAATCTATTTTCTCATCTTTTAGAATTAAGATTGATTTTCCCTGTAGCAGTACGTCTGTGCTGAAAATTAAAAATGTATTAAAGAACTGATTATGATGTATTTTATACATCCTCCTCTTCCCCCACCCACAAATAACTGGCATAGAATTAACCAATTAAAAGCAGAGAGTAAATAAACTAAATCAACATTTACTACGTCCTGGGGAGACAGAATGCGTTCCCAAGAACTTTCTCAGAGCCTGCAGAACTCGGGATTTTACAAAGAAGGCTCCATTTACTGTACAGCCTATTTTAGCGAAAGTTATAGCACAGTCTACTGTGAGTGGAGGACTGACTGACTCACTCTCTGTGGGTATGGAAAATCAGTGCATCGAAAAAACCCAAAAGTCAATTTATTGGAGTTCGTTATTTCTTTCTTTTCTTCCTTTCCTTCACCACACAGTAGACTTTTTAATCTGACAGACAAGTCAACCTTTATAGTGTTAACACATTACTTTTTCTGAAAAGCGCTATTAATAAAGAATTCAAACAATACTCTTGATAACATGAGTTCCCAGATAAGAAACTCTGCAGATACCTACTGTTAGCTCAGTATGAGCAACACAGACTGACTGATCACTGTCAGTAGCCCAGCCTGGGAGAGAGAGGGGCCAAAGGTACCTCAGCTGACTGTGACAGGCAAACTACTCCCAGCTCCCTCAGAAAGCTGAACTTGCTTCTGCTCAAACCGATGGCAATACTCCTTCGAACATCAGTACAAGGCGAGCAGGGCCCTTGGGGAAGAATTCCCTTTATTGTCACGTATCTATTCAAGAAGACTGCACTGCGTGGCACAGCACTGTCTGTAAAGCCTGTTGTTTTGCCTGCTCTCAGAAGCCAAAGGCAATGTCTCGACCCTCAATCCCCAGGTGCCCGGACCATGTGAGGCAGGTGCTTACTTTAACCACCTGCCATTTGCTGTTTCATACCATGTAATTTAAGGGCAAGCTTTTCAGCAGTCTGAGCAGGCCTGCCCTGCTGTAATTAAGCGTACAGTGCTGGACCAGTACAAACTCCAGCTCAGACGCTGAGGGTTTCAATCTTGGAGAGATCGTCCCCCTCCACTCCCTCTCCATTTTGGCCTAGGACTGTGTCCTTTCACATGTATTAATGCTTTCAGCTTTGCAGTATTGACTTCCAGGGAACAGAGAAAGCTTTATATCAGTTCATCCAGTCAAAACCTATTCCAGAAAACGCCTAAGTGAACAAGTAACTGTTAGTAATAAGCAAATTATCTGCTCAGATACCGACTTGTGGGGAATACTAGATTTTACATTACAATGAAGGTGATCTGAATCTAATGTGCTATTTCTCTGTTAAAGGCAGCTTTCACTGTCAGATCCTTTATTCCTTTTTTCTTTTTTTGTGGTCTGTGCTGCAGCTTTAACAGCCGATGTGTAAAGTTTGTGGTACATGAAGAGTACAACGTGGTGTTATTTCAGCCCTCGGAGAAAGATCCTCCCCAAAAGCCAATGACTGCACCGAACAAGCCTGCCAAACACCCATCTCTCCTCCCTCCTACATACCAAACACCTTTTAAACAGCTTTTTGTCTTGGGCAATCGTCAGATATCTCATAATATTGCTCCCCACGAACCTGTTACCCATCCACTACTCGACATTACGCAGACCTGGCCAGCCAGGTTTCTGGCTGCAGAGCACACATCGGATGCACTTTGAATACTGCTGAACCCCATCTGTTCCACGCAGCAGCGAGCATGGCAATATCCCTGCTCCTCAGGAGCGGCAGCGGAGAAGTCATCTATTGTGGTTTAATTAGCAGTAACCCCAGCCTGGGGGAAGTGTGAGGTTTCACTTTGCTACCTACACCACCGGTCTGAGGTGGGAAGGAAGGCTGTCAAGCCCCCAGGTTCGCCCAGCACTGCAGCACGGGGCGAGCCACCCCCCCCGCCACCCCAGCACAGCACCAAGTCAACTCACAGGATCTCCAGGTCGCGCAGGGCTCGGAAGGCTCCATCTTCGATGCAGCTGATCTGGTTGTTGTCCAGTTGCCTGCAGAAAGGAAGGGAGAGGATGAAGGCTGGCTGGTACGTGCCAGGCTGGGGGCTCCGCGCTCCCCGAGGTGTCCCTCCACCCCCTCGCAGCGCGGCTGGCCACCCGGCGCAGGGCTGCTTGCTGCCACGCTGCTCTGGCTCTGCGCTGCTGCCTGACAGCGCTGCACGCTACCGCACACTGAAGCCTGTCAGGTCTCAGTAAATATTAATTGCGCCTTTTTTTTTTTTTTTTTTTTTTTTAAAGGCAGAAGGGAGTAATTTCATTACATTAGGGCATCCAATCCATTATGAGCTTTTACCGTCATGTCACTGAAACAATTTCATTAAGCTAAAGGCCTGTAAATCATTGGAGGTCACTGTGCTGCCCTCCGTGACCTCCCAGAATGCCTTTTTTTCTTTTACTGGAAGTTGGAGTCCTCTGTCCTGACAGTACTAAATCTCCAGCCTTTATCTGCCCAAGAGCTGTGAGAGTGCATAGGGAATATACCAATTCCAAATTAGACTCAACTAATCTAATTTTATAGTCTTTTTATTATTCTAAGCACCAAATGTCTGTGGTGGTTCAATGCCTCTCTGCATTGTTACTGGTCCCATCTGGTAGCCCGGTCTATTGAAAGATTTCTGACTAAATACAGATTCTGTCTAACTGCATCAGGGAGAGCAATCCAGTGACAGAAAGCATTACCCACACGTACACTTAAAACACTATTTTCCTTCAAAATGTGTAATTTAATATTTGGATGGTGGAGTTCTCTCATTTGTCTCTCTGCATACGCCTGATTTAAATATATTTTACAATGTATGTGGATACAGCAGTGCCACTACATCTGTTTATTTTGCTTTAAAAAAGTTATAAGTTGCAATTTAAAATTCAGTTTTCTGAACATTTTCTGACATCCTATCTCTTAAATTTTACACTTAGAGAAATAAAATTATGTACCTACCCACTTGTAAGTACAATATCTGTATTTCATAAAAAAACAGACACAGGCTCCTGATTCTATATTATACTGTTCTTTCCACAGCATAAACTTTGGATTTGGTGACGCAGGGACCATTTGTCCTGCACATGTAATGTAACATGAAGAAAGATACCAAGATTGCATTGCGGTTTCCGGTTGCTATTAAAAAATAATAAATATACATGCAAAGATGGCAAATATATTACACCTGTGTAGAATATATTTGTATAGTTTTACCAACTTCTTTCCAATTATTTGCCATACCTAATTTTTGGTCTAAATACACATTTCTCGCAAATATAATCTTTATGCACTCCTTTAAAGATAGAGATTGCTCTACTAACATTGAGCATCTGGAATATGCAGATACATTCGACGACTATGGGAAATGTATCCTTTACAATGCAGTCTAGTCCCAATGAACATCATATTTTTTATGATGTAAAGTGCATGAAAAGCTGTACACACTCTAAGGTCTACTAAAAAGCTTAGCGAGCATAAAGCCCAGCTAAGGTTTCTCACAGCTCTCATAACTTGGGAGAACACGCTGAATTTGGCAAAACTTCAGCGATGTTTCCTATACTGACAGATTCCAGGATGTATGATCATGCAAAATATATTTTTCTGTATCATAAGAGTTCATGTATAGTATATATACAAGTATATACATACACATTTATTTATGTTTTCTCTCTTTCTCCCAGCACCAAGCAAAGATACTGAAAACTATGTAATTCTGACCTTTGGGAGGACCAGTGGCTGCTGAGTAGCTTTTTCCGAAATCCCTGTTGAACCATGTAGGTTGTTACAAATTTGTTGCTTAAACAGAAAGGATGGTGCACTTCAGGAGAAATAAACTTTAAATGAGTTAAATATAATGCTGGTTGTATGACTAAGTACTTCACACTTCAGTTGGCTTTATTAAGCATAAAGCTGGCACATGCTAGCATGATGAAGAGAAAGCAGGCACAACTTGAGGATCACCTCTCTCTTATATGGAAAGTACTACATATTGCCTATTTTTGAGTTACGCTATAATATTGATTTTTCTGCCAAATATGCTAAAATAAACAAACCCAGTGTCCTAGTCACAAAGCTTTCTGATTCAAGGGCTTCATATGCGCTGTATTGTTTTGGTTTTTTTTTTTAAATGCTATTCTCATAGATTGATTTGTGTTGAAAAAGCATAATGACTATCTTAATCATATCTCTATAGGTCCTGTCATGCCAGTGCTAACAACCAAGTTTAGTTCGTGTGGTTAATCCACAGGACAACAGCAAAAGAAACTTCTAGATGCCCAGAAGACGTGTACTTAGCAGGATAGCCAGTAAATACAGAAAATAGTCAACAGAGATATGCCCCGATTCTGCGTGCCTGTAAGCTAGATCTGCACAGTCTCGGGGAGACATCCACACGGGTAATGCTTCTCCATAACAGAGCTCACGTCTCCTGATATCTGTCACACCAAAACATTCACATCTGTGTTTAACTTTAAGCATGAGAATTTCTCCTCCAAATGAACAGAACTGTTAGTTGTCTTAAAATCAGGCATGACTGTTTTAAAGACCCTTCACCTCCCCATTTATTTCGGTGTGAAGATGGAAATTCAATTTCTTCGCACCTGTACAGCACCCTGGTGAATGGCTAAGCAGAGACTAGAGATTCATGACTTTAAAGTCTAAGCAGCATCTTCCTCCCAGAACAACGTGTTAGTTTAAAGTTTTGAAAAATTTCAGGTAAAGCCTTACAGAAAGGCAAAGACAGGTGTTCCACACAGACTTTTATGCCTGTGAACACAAAATAAAAATTTAGTGATGTGGGCTAGCAGCCAGATCACACACTCAAGGTGGGTAAGCTGTGCATGGAGTTCTTCAATATGCAGAGCAGACACATCCAACATTTGTTGAGATTAACATCTTACCTGAATAAAACTAATCATACGCAGAGAAAGCAAAAATTCAACTTAAAAAAAAATAAATCGGTATTTCAGAACAGGTGGACCATACAGCACTGCTCTCTCGTTTCCTCATTGTTGCCTTCTGAAGGGAGCGCTGCTACCCAAGACATGGATCAGCTGCTCCAGGCTTACAGGTAAACTTAACAAATGGTCTCAGCCAGCAGATGCTTTTATTCAGATTTAAATGCATCTCTTATTTGTCAGCATTCATACCCTTTCTAGAAGATCCTCTCCTCCTCACAATTAGAAACAGGACGTTATGCATGCAATGGTGCAACAAAACGTTGAAAAAAGGTCAGACAACGCAAATTCAGATTTAAGGTCCAATTTTTAAATGGGCAAAGTCACTTTTTATACCTCAATTTGCTCCCGCCTTTTGAAGGAATAGCCCGCTAAGCCTAGATTTTATCTAAAGCTACCAAGTGATTCAACTGCCACTGAAAAGAACGAGGTTTCTCAGACAGAAAATATGAGCCTCTGTATTTAAAAGATGCTAATGGATGAATGAAACTACAATAACCAGGTAGCTGTGCGAAACAGCCATACAATACGTATGGTACATTACAAAAGCTACAAGCCAAGGCACAAATAAACACTGCCAAATTTTGAATTTCCCAATTTTTTCTAAGTTAAGCAGACACCTAACTTGTGTTTGGGTTAAATAGTTCATCTCTCACGTATAGACACAAAGCACTGGACTTGGGCTTGGTGACACTGCCAGAAGGGTTCTCGCTCCAACGTCAGTGAGCTGAGATCCCAGCCTGGGAAAGCCAGCAGCTCATGTGTGATTGAATTACCTACTCTGACCTCACCTAAAAGGCCCCAGGGATCTGAGATCTCCCTGACAGGCAATTAGAAACCAGACAATACTAACAATACAAAGAGCAACACCAGAAGATCTGAGCACCACCAGAGAATGGAGCAAAGTACTCAAACAAGGAAAATATTGAATGGGTATATTGGATTTAGGTGAAGCATGACACAGAAAAATGCTTACAAACAATGCAAGAATTTACAAAACTATTCGGAGAAAAAGACATCTTTAATTTTGTAGAGCTACAATACATAATGCCATATGTGTTGTTATAACCTGACTCTAACCATGACTAGTCTCAATTTTTATTAAAAAGTAGGAAAATTGTGACTAAATTATATGCAACTGATTGATCGTTGTCTATCTTTAAAATTGATGCTTTAAAGAAAAAATTTGAGACACAAATCACCTGTCTATGAAATGAGAAATAACACTGCATCCAAATAGATTTATATCACTGGGCAGTCTATGGTTTGGCCAAAAACCGCTTTAACTTAAAACACAGTTCCCCTGACAGAGTGTAACTCTAGTTTATCCATTTAGATTTGTACGTTATCATATATGAGAGTTAAATATCAAATAACATTTGGAAAGAACAGGATTTTACAATGTTGATATTCTTTTGCCATTTAAAATAATCCTCTCAATACCGAGGCTTGGAGGTTTTGTTCACAACAATAAGGAATATTTAGTTTTCAAATGCATTTGAGAGAGAAAAATCCCCAGCCACAAAGCTGATACAATTTTTATGATGTTACTGGACTTAAGATTAAAAAAAGCAAACCCCAAACTGTTCTAAAATACTAAAGAATTTAATTCACCCTGGGTAAAATTTTCCAAAACTAAAATAATGTAATATTTTACTAAAAGTTAGTTATGTTTAAAATCCTACATTTATATTACTAGTAATGTTTATTCATAGCACACCAACTGATACCATACATAATAGCTTTCCGCATTTTTTCTGCAATTAGCCATACATTCATGAAGAAGAGGTCCTTTAAGCATCAACATTTCACAATAATGAAATATATAATTGGTGATTAGTACTTTATTTTTTTCAGTGAGGGATTTTTTTTTTCCATTTATAAACACTACTGAGGCCACTGCAGAGCTCAAGTGTTAACCTGGGTTTTAATTATACTGTGACTGTAGTTTAATTACTATAACCTTTTTCTATATTTTGTCTACAATCTAGTTAAATATTTAAATAAAAGCCTTATTAACAAATAATACAAGTAATAAATACTATTCAGATTTCTGTTTCTCACATTTTACGTTTAGCAAGAAGTGGTAGAACAGTTACTTGTTTAAGCAAGTTCTACTGTTACAGATACAAAATTACTACCACTTTAGATATCTTCATTAAAGATCTGCAAGAAGCATTTCCTCATTAATGAGACTTGCATATTTAACCAGAAGTGTCCATATTAAAGGTATGAAATCCATAGAGTACTAAAGTATTTTCAGGAATTTTCAATAGCCATTTCACAACAAGGTAAATTCACTGTAACTTATTATGGAATTGTTGTTAGGAAGAAAAAATATAAAAAAGGAATTTTGTTATTTACATCTCCAAAAGAACCTCAGTTTGGACAGCATTTTTCCCAACCCTTTTCCATCTTTTTTCTAATACAAACTGCGGGGTCTATGCCATCACTTTTCTGTGAAGTTTACACCCCAGTACTGAAGCTCTTCAGCAACCTGTAAGAGACACTCTGTAACACTTTTCGTCCAGCTTCCAAACTTTATAACTTTGAGCATGTCAGCATTGCAAAGGAAATTGACACCAGTAGACCTGTGTAAAATTTATCATGTACCAAGCTGAAGTCCTTATCCTTAAATTATGTTGATAAGGAAGCACCACAAATGGCAATACGTGGTCCTTTGAAATAAGGCTTCACTTTCATTCAAATTGAAATAATACAAAGTTTTTTCAAAGTAGCTTTTTTTGTGTTTACTTCTTACTCTTTATTGACGCTTTAGTAAAATCATTCTATGAGAGCTTCCCTGCATTAAAAATTTAAAGAATTGATACATTAAATTCCACACTACAATAATTCTCCAGGGGAGTCAATTGACAGTGCAAAACACAAATGATAGAGCTGCTGTGATCACGCTGAAATCTCCCTCTGGGATTTTTACAAGTGTTCCAAAATTCCCTTTTTTTTTTTTTTGTTTCCTAAGGATGCAGTTCATACCAAAAGCTACTGTGGAAGCATTGTGCAGAAACAGCTCATCTGCATGAAATAATTAGGTACAGTCATATATTCTCTGTCTTCAGTTTTCATACCTGACCTTCTGCTGCCAGGTTGTTAAATGAGCAGGGAGGGATATCTGATTTGGAGGGGAAGAGCTGCTTATAAATAATTACTTTGCAAACTATTCAAAGCTATTAAGTATTTACATTTTTTATTACATTAATTATCAATTCAAAATGTTGCTGTCAAAAAATAGAGATCATATTAGCTTAATGCAAAACTTGAGTGGCAAATGAACACGTAGACTACTCCTGCCTCTTCCCACAAGGATAAACACAGACCCAAAATTTCCTTTCAATGTCAGGGGGTTGAGAAGAATTTTTTTTTCCCCTTTTTTAACTCTCTCTGGTTGCTGATGTAACAAATAGTGCATACCAAGCACAGAAGTGGCTGTCTCCATAGCAATTGGGGCAGGTTTTGCGGTTTCCCTAGTTACTCTTGACTGATAACCATCTGTTGTTCTCCTCTGCCATAGCCCCAAAGGGGAAAAGGGGAAGAAATGAGGAAGATAGAATGGGTGTTAGAGAACACAAAAGTTATTTACAAAAGTGGCTTTTACATTTTCAGGAGGTTTGCACTTACTTGAATCTTTGTTGTATTTATTGTTATTTTTAGTTGACTGGTATCAAACACCACATGTAAAGAAAAGTTCTAATTCCAAAATGTTATTAATCATTCACCTTATTAACAGGAAATCATATTAGGGAGTGACGTTAGGGATATTAATAGGAAATAATAGCATTAGAGATGTCAATATGAAATTGCAGAAAGTCTGAAACTAAGGCACTTTGATAAAAAAAATATGCAGATATTTAATCTAAATAATTTGTAGAAATTTGTAATGTACAAAGAGCATGGAGTAGAAGAGGTGCAGAAGGTTAGCATCCACTAGCTGCTGCAGGTGGAACAGGACCTCTGAGTGAACTGCTTTCCACCCTGACCTGCATTAATGGCTGGAAGTTACCTCTGTTGTCACATTTGTGGCCGTCACCTCCATCAAACCTTGAGCCTTTCATCCTGTTCAGCGTGCCTGTGTGGTGCTCTGAGGGAGACACGGGTACAGCAAGACCACAGGGATCAGGCTCCCTGAGCCTGCCTCCCTTCTCGAGGACAGCAGCACTGCTCAACTTGCACCACAGGCAGTCCATGGTGGCCCTGCTGCCTGAGGCAGGCCCCAGGAAGTGTCCTATAAGCAAGATCAGTGTCTACATAGGCTCGTGTACGATCATGGTATCACTTACATGGAACTAATAGCACATAAGTCATGCTCATTTTGAAGGAAAACCAAATAAGCCTGCACAGGCTAGCTGTTATGGCACATCAATATAACAGTATGCAACTGCGGTTTGGGTTTTTTTCCTTGAAAATGATGCTGGGCATATGTTCCATGTAATAAGAAACTCATTACGGAACCAAAACTTAGAAAAAGAAAGACACAGAATGCTTCACCGCTTAATATGAAAATTTATATCAGCTGTCAGTTGTCAAAGACAGACAACATGTTTGGAGCTAACTGTAGAATTCTATTTCTGAAATGTGGCTTCAGTAGGCCAGAGGAGGGCAAGAAACTCTATAGAGCAATGCAACAAGGCAGAGTTATTGCTCCACTGGTCGTTCTCCACAGTGCAGCACATGAGACAATGACAATGGACACAGATGACAATATTGCTGCCCCAGGGACACCGCTGAAGAGCTGCCCTGGGGCTCTCCACGTGCCTGGCTCCTGCCATGGGAGCTCAGGCAGCACAAGGCTGCTGAGAGCTTATCGGGAGACGGTGCCCAAGTGTCCCGCCAGGAGAAAGAGTGGCATGTAGCACAGCAAGGTGCTTGTTTAACAGGGATGCTTAGTGAAAATAATATTAATTCTGGAGTTTCGTTGTTTATGCATTTTTATTATTAATAATTTATCAAATTCAGGTTTGAGAGGAAAACTAGGGCTCTTGTGCCTTCAAGAGGCTTAGATTTTTTCAGCAAGCATGAAAATTATGCGGTGAGATAGAAGCTGTGGCAGAGAGAAAATGCAACAGACCTCGGCAATTGCAGGGAGGCAAACACACCCAAGGGCCAGACACCAGAAGCACCTCTTTTACACAGTTAGGAAGATGACAGAGCAAAAAGGAATCTTGACATTTGATCTCCAGACATCTGTCCCCTTTGAAATCACATATTACATTAATTTAATTCTATCACCTGGAGTCATACAACAATTTGAGATACATTTTCTAGTTCTTAAGACAAAAATTAGGAGGAAATAATACAAAAAAAGTAAATGTTATTAGTGAGGTCACAGCTGAGTTTCAACTTTTTTACGACTGGTAAATTTGAGCAAATCAGTAAAGACTCTTGCATTTTGGTGACTACTTTTTTAATTAAAAAATGAATATTAACGCCCAAACGAATAATACCTTGCACTTATGAACTGTAGTATCTTAGTATAACATACCAATAAATTTTTCAATCAGATCCTGGTTTATCACACTGCTTTAAAAACAGGAAGAAAAAAAAGGCCAGTTAAAGCTGGAGTGGGAAGAACAGTTTTAAATATCTCAGTGCTCCACTCAATGTCCAAGAAGTGCTAAAATAGTGACTAAGCCCCATAGTCACTGGGGCATGGTTAATGAACACTATATATTTCAAGATGCTGTGTTAGTTTTAAGTCACTCTGGCATGGGTTTCCAGTACTGATCCTGCTTAGCACAGCCTCAGCAGCTTTTCAGCAGTGCTCCAAAGAGCAGGGCATTTCATCTTTAGCACAACTGAGGTCTCCCATTTTAGGGTTAATAAGTGGGGATATTTCCAAGTTTTTTGGTTTGGTTTTACCCCTTTTCCGTTATACTGATCAGGCAACTTCAACTCACCTTTGAGACATGAAATTTAAATGTGAGTAATTTTCTGCTGTAAAACTGGCCACTGAAAAATAGCCAATAAAAAAATTAAGTGTTTCCAATGACTTTAAGACAAGGAGCCATTTGGCTCAGCTACAGCTTTGTCTTGTTCACTGCCCACCTGTCTGGGCATTATCAGAGATTTTAACACACAGATCTTCCTAAATGGCTGAGGTCCACATGCAGCTCCAGATTCTGACTCCTCATACTGACTACATGTTTCACTGCTTTCCAGGTACATGACTTCTCTGGCCCACTGAAAAAGAGCAGCAGATCCAAGTACATAACATAACTATGCTCCTAAGGCTGTTGCCCTCTTACTGATATAAAACCAGGGCAGCAATGGATACGATAAAAACATTTCAGATTTGTTTTCCAGTCAGTGCTTCAATGCACATGCAGCATCCGGATCCTTTGTTTTTAAGGGTCTTTATATTTGTCATTTCTTAGTGTCACATCTCATTTTGTAAGTCAGACCTATGGTTGACTTGTAATCAATACTAGATGAGCATACGGGTGAGTTTAGCTGAGTCAGTGCTAAGGGTAGGAGAGAGACATTAGAAAGCATTCTCAAGCTTCTGAGCTTTCAAGGCATCTACATGAAACTTCCTTCTCACTACTCAAGGCAATGAATTCAAGTTCCACATCCAAATTCCCATTGGAATTACCTCTTATGGTTACAGCTCTGACTCTATACTTCATTGCTCCAAATTTGCTTGTTCTCCCATGTGATTTCAAACAAGTAAGTTAACATAATATGCGCTTTGGATTTCTGCATTACCCACTTACGCTACAAAAACTTTGATCAAAAGGTGGGTTCTTGCTGTGCACTTTTATACATTCATTTGTATTTGTAGCACATTCAGAAAAATAATACTCCGCACTTCTCTGGGCACTCTGTGTACTTAAATATCTAACTTAGATAGTTACATAAGTACATTTGCTTACTCATGTGTAAGTTACTTATGTAAGTAGTTATACATGAGTAAGCAAGTAACACTCCTGTGACCCTGAGAAGACTTGTAAAGGGTTCAAATAAGCACTAAAATCTGCTACTTTGCTACCGTTACAAACTGGGTATCCTCAGCAAACAGTGAAAAAAGAAACCAGCATTTCTGAATTGGAGAAGAACCTTCAGGGAAAAATCAATGACTGCCTGAGAGTGGCTCTAGGACCTCGAGGGTGCTGGGTCACTGCCTTCCCTAGGAGCTAGGAGACTAGTGGTGTAAAAGCACTTGTGTCACAGAGACCCCAAAACATAAGGAAATCATTTCTGTAGGGAAGGGGGTAAGTTCTGAGCAACTGCAGAATGGAAGACATTCGACTGGAGGCTGTTCTGGGCCATACATTTCTACATACTTAGCTTTAACTGTTGAACTTTCACCAGACAGCCTTCTCCAAACTCGCAACCTTTTGTTTCACAGATGTGAGTGTGGTTTTGTCCTGTCTGCTAGATGGTGAGGCCTGTGGGGGCAGAAAACCTCATTTCTGTGTGCATTCAGAGCCTCACGCAAGAGTTCTGAGCAGGCCAGCCTAAAGGTGATTCCTCATTATCAACATACCATGCCAAAGTCCACTCATACACATGATGTGTTTGCTGGGCAATTAAATATAAACGTGAAAACCCACCCATCTTCCTCCAGTAGTTGTCTATATTCAAGTTAATCATCTCATGATATATTTCATAAAGAGGATGTTGCACAAACTGTGCACCTGTGACTCGTGTTCTCCTCTTTGCCGAAGTCTACACCAGCTCTGGAAGACTTGCAAAACTCACCTATGCTGTCAATGAAACACCTGCACATAACAAATGAAAGCCCAAAACACTTAACTGGGCATCTACAGAATAAGAATTGTTAGGAAAGAATAACTAGTTTCTAGACAGAAATAAAAAAAGAACTTTAAAGAAAGGTAAATCAAAAGAAAAACCTAGAAGGGCCTGTAGGAAAGGAAAGCAAATAAATGACCTGATATATTAAATGGGAACCAAAAATAATGTCACTCTTGGTCACCTGGGGACCTAGTAATTATATCAATTTTTAACTACTTTGAAAATTGCTATGGGATTACACAGCAAATTGGATCACAGTTGACAAAAAAGCCTTTTTGTTTTATCGTTTTCAAGCCAGCCAAACTCATGTCATCTGTGAAATGTTTATCACCCAGGCTAAGGACAGCAATCCATCCTGCAGATTTATGTTTACAAGCATTTTGGAACAAATGTTGCTATTGGAATACCCATATGAACCATTAGCATCCAATATGTTTGGATCACTACAGTCAGGTTTTGTTAGCAGATCTTTAACTTTCTGAACAGTGTTTTACCAAATCACTGTGGCACTTCTACAAATCCTACAGCAATAGGGCACACAGCACAAGTGACAACGTTTCTGCATGTTCACCAGGGAGCGTTCCTTTCCACCTACATGAAACCATAGTTCTATTTCTCATAATTCATAAAAGCAAATAGCATCCACTACTTTTGGCATTTGAGTCCCTCACCCTTTAATATATTTATTCATCTGCCCCGCAGATGCACGGCTGTCAGCAGCATAATGAGGTTTTATAAAATTTCAGGAACTGAAAGCAACACTTCCAGTTCCACTAACCTACATAACTTCTAAATTCAAATACTATTCCCTAGCCTCAGGACACATAAAGTACCAATCTAAGCATAGAACAGGGTGAGTTCTTATCAAAGGTGCTGAACACCACTCAGTGCAATAGACAGTTATTGATAGTGTTACTATTTTCACACTGTACATTTATAAAGATACAAGGTAAAACATGTATAACAGCACTAATGTTACAGTACTTCAAAGCAAAAACACCATAAAACCCCCTATTGGTACCCGATATCCTCCCATAAGCCTAGTTCCTGGGTAGAATTTAAAAGCAGCATAGCAGGTGCTGAAGTATTTCTTGCAGCTTTCCTTCCGGATCAGTATTTGCTTGGAGGGATTAACTGCTGGACAAGGAGTAAGTTGACCCTGGATCTGAAACTTTACAGTTTAGGAATCCCAGTACCAAGGACATCCGTTATCTCCAAGACAACACGCATTGCAAAAACAGGACGATAGATGGCCTCCAAAGGGCTTTATTCCATCTTGGAGGAAACTTGAATAACGTAACTTAAAATTCTGCGTTTATCTATAAATGCAGGACTTCTAATGAACAGAAATGTGAAAGAATTATTCCATTCAAAACTAGTAAAAACAGCATCATTAAATAACTGCATCCCTATTAAAAAAAAAAGCTATAGGTAGAAGATGTCTTGTTATTAGAAATACAGTTAGTATTATTAACTCAGTTGTACACCTTACATTCAACATCAGCAGGAAATATTGCAGAGGCAGGTTTATATAGAGAATTTCCTAGACATTATAGACTTCAAAATATTTTTCTCCACAAACTGACAAGTTTTGGGGTTTTTTTTAAGAAAAATATTTCATTTTGAAATTAAGAACATCAACCTTTAGGTCATCTTAGACATTGTGATTTCTTAAATATCAGTGGTTATATATCTGAACTGTTCATTCACATTTACTCACTAGCCACCAAATGACGACTCTGGAAGCCTCACAAAACGGAAGCCATTAAAAAAGGATCTTAAAAGTTAACTTAATCCATATGACTTCAAAATTTCTTGCTAGGTGGTATTTTTTATTAGTATTTTTTCCTGACATTAGTCCATAAATACATTGATAGCAGAGACAGCTGCTTCCTCTGCCAGGACTGTCATAACAACAAGGCAGTCATGTGCAAGAAAAGTCTTACTCCCTAGTAGGAGTAAAAGGCAGCAAGTTTGGACCTAACGAGCATACCTGTTACCTCACTTGACCCTTTAAACAAAATCCCAAACATCTAGTTCATACTGAAAGGTGACAGCACTTAGATAAGTTGGCCAGAGAAAAGCCCTGCCCCAAAATTTTCCTTCTTGCAATCAAAGCAACAAATCTTTTGTAAGTAGGTAAAGAGGATACCTGCACCACTGGCTTCACAGCACATTTCTCCCATCCTTCTCAGTCATTCTCCTGAGAGTGCTGCTTGCCTAACTTATTGGCAAGAGCTTGCTGCTTATCCTCCCCCCCAGCCCCGCCTGAACATTAACCCTTAATTATATTATCCAGCTGCTCCACAAGAAGCAAGAACCACAGCTTTGAAAAGCGATGTGAACTCAAGGCAGAGAGCTAAAATCCAGACAGAGCCCCCTCCCACCACCGAAACCCCCACCATAATGGTTCGGACAACTGCCACCCCCTTATTCAGGGAATCGTTCCAGGAAAACCATTTGACCTCCTTGCAGCAGTCATCTTCCTTCTATGACTGGCTTTAAAAGCAAGACCTAATCAAGAGCTGATGCCGCATATGACCTGAGCTTCAGCATATAAATTAAATACAAAATAAAGCAGGTTCAAGGGTGAAACTCACATACAGGGCTACTGAGGGGTCACAAAAGAAAGCAGAAGGAAGAAGGGGGGAAAAAAAAGGGAAAAAAAAATAAATCAATCTCATTTCTAAAGCTAATTTTCACACCAGAAAGATCCATTTCCCACCACATGTCATGACAAGGAGTTTTTAATGTGTATGAAGAAGAAGAATGTTTTGCTGCAGTGAGAAGTAGACTGGATGTGGTGACTCATACGTTGCGCACCTGGAAATGCAGCAAGAACTGCTTATGGGGAGCTTGCTGGAAACAATTTGCATTAAGAAATCTTGTGCACCTTGTCACAGCTTCTAGAGCCCATCAGCTTATCTGTTTAAATGAGTTCAATATTGGGGTTTGACGGGAGAGGGTATATTTTTGTTTTGAAAAGCATTCTTATATATTCCAGTATTACCATATCATGATAGCCTTACAAGCAACTTTGGACTGACAGGATATTGAGGCAGAATTATAGAAGGAAATAATCTTGATAATTCTTGAATGTCTCATGTTCCTCCAAAAGAAAAATTAATAAATCCTCATTTTCCCTAATAAAACAAGAGTAAAGAAGAAGAATTCCAAGTGTGAAAATAAGCACTTTGGACAAGTTGTGCATGCGTATTATCAGAGCGTTACTGTACTACTGTTAAACGATTTGGAAAAACAACTTCAAAAAGAGCTTTTAAAAAACCACAAAACACTGGAGCAGAGGTTACTTCCACAAGAAGACAGAATTCTCCCATTTGTTTCTTTGACATTTATGGGACTACGAAAGGGTAAACAAAAGCAAAATTAGATCCCATGGGCTTTTGGTAGGAAAATATGTGGAGAAAAATTATATTCAGTCACAGAAATCAGTTGTGCAAATGAGACTATCATCTAACAGCCCTTTCCAGTGCTGCTATCTCACATTCACCCGATGTCATCTGGTCTTAAACAAAAGGGTTTTTTATTTTTGCCTACCTCAAAACTATTTTACCAAAGTCATTCTCAGATTTGCACCTAGATAGTCAACATTACGCTATTTCTATTAATCTCCTAACAGATATTTGAGTGCCTGAGGATTTCCTCTCTGCTTCTCTTGGAGTCAGATCCTTAAAAATAAGAGAGAAATGATTGCAGATCTAAGCAGAAACGTGATTTTTTGAAACAAAACAAGGATGTCCTTCATAAATCCACATAGGATTTACATGGTCTGTGATTTTTTTTGAGGAAATTTCCAAATGACGCAGCAATTCAGCTGTTTAAAAGGACTGTATAACATCCCTTGCTATATAAACACAGGGAACATATGTTCATGTAAAACCGATTTATGATGAAAAGACTGTAAAATACAATTATACCATTACAGTTCAATCCTTTTTTTCCTGCAAAGATGTCTTCCTTTCAAGGCATAAGAATTTTGAATCTGAGTTGCAAGTGTCTTCTTTTTCCTTCAGCCACTTTATCTCACGGAGCCACCCAACCGCAAGATCGCAAAGCCATCTAACAGAGTCACTGAATGAGGAACATAATCATTCCCTTCTGTGCTCTAAATGTGGCAAGAAACTATGCAGGCTTTGTGTAGTTGTTCTAAATACCCAGTTCTGCTCTCACATAGAAAGCTGCAGCTGAGTTGAGGACTGACAATAGTCAAGCAGCAGCCTTGCTGAGGTGGGGTCAAGAAGCAGGGACATTCATCTTATTTTGTGGTCAAGGAAGAGCGGTGCAGGAAATCTAGTCCCTCAGTCAATTACGGAAATTAATTTCTGAGCCTAAGTCATTGCCTTGTGGAGAAAAGAAGAATCCATTCACTTACCTGTTTTGTACCAGTGTTTTAATCACTTTTTTTTTAAACAAAGTTAGACTGAAAATAGTAATTGTGCTATCCAGAAAAAGTGAAGCAGTATTAATTAAGAACTGAGGAAGTTTAATTCACCTTAAAAGGTGCAACAAATCCAGGTACAGTGTTGCCTGTTTCCAGAATGAAATACCAAAATGTAATCCCAGTGAAATGGTAAACCAACTGGAGACTCCAGAGACCCACAGTGTCTCTGCCTTGAAAAGCACTTTGGCTCTCCAAAACTGACTCTGCGCAGCAGGCCAGCACTCCTTGCAGGTCTCTTTGCTGCAGGCTCCATCTTCATTTTGCACAGACGAGTCCCACGGCAAAGTGTGGCACTGCCGTGGAACGAGCAGGCATGGCCTGACTCCGGCTATCGTGCCAAAAGACCTTCGTTCTCTCTAGCTAAAGGACGTGTGCTGCCCTGACTGAAGAGCCGAGCTGAAACACAGCGGGAGAAGGGGGGGGGGAAAAAAAAAAGACGACTCAAGCGATGGTTTTAAGTTTGTCCAGCTGGAAATGTCAAGAGGAGAAAGCAAACTTTGTTCTGCCGGTGGACAGTATTTACAACCTGCATTTATTCCTGGAGTCTGCACTAAAATGATATTGCTATGCTGTTTTGGCTAGAGACTGCGTACACTGACCCCACTGTGCCCAGCACAGCACCAGAATAATTCCATACAAAAGGTTTGCATTAAATGTAATGAAGCAAATGACAAAATCAATAAACCTGGAATGGTGTGGCTATCATAAAAATGATGTAAATTCAGAGTTCACCATGGTTATGAAGCTATTTAGAATTATAATTAAAACCAGTACTATCTTCTTTTTTTTTTCCAGAATAAAAGCTCCTTTTGACAATCACAGATGAATGCTACAGGGAATTTTCAACAAACATATTCAAAATTAAGGTATGGCACAAAGCACAAATTATACACAGATAAACTGTAGGCATAAGTTAGTCTAAAAAAGTAGAAAATAAAGAAAATGTGATATTCATACTTTTTCAACTGATGTCACATCCCATTTTAATCAAGTTTCATATCAAAAGGACAGTAAGAATACCACATAGCCTGTTTTTAAATAATGGTATTTTCTGGAGTTTGTTTCTGTCAAAGAGACTTTTGTAAGACTATTAAAACAGAAAAGGGCCAAATCTGCTATTCATTACTCGCCGTACAAAAGCAGTGCTGCAGCATGGGTGCTGCACCAACATTTATCTATGCTTTGTTAGGATAAAAGAATAGTGAGCCCAGAAAGCACCAAGCAGAGCTCAGCAAAATAAGTAATCAGCAATCTCTGGAAACATCCATAGTTGCGCTGACTTTTTGCAGCAGATTTCAAACCGCAGATGACGGATCTCATTCAGACTTAGGGGTAAGGTTTTCCTTTGTCAAACTCTGGACATGCAGCTTGTGGCCTCTTTTAAAAAATTTACACCAACGCCACATTTAGGCAAGTGAATTACATACAACTTAAATCTCTAGATTCCCAAAATGGATTTTTAAAATGATTTTTCACCTAATCAAACAGAAAATTCACTAAAAATTTTAGAAGTGACCATCAAGTCTGAGGTTCTCTCACCCAAATATTGAACGCTTTTGGTCTCCTGTGTAAACAGTTCATGTCACTGTGTCAGATGTGCTGCTTTCCGGACGGGACACAGCACATACACGTCACTGTGCAAAACCCGCACTGACAACCAACTGACAGAGCTGCATTACTAATGGCTACAGAAGAAGCCCTCTTAGGCAGGAAAAAGAAATAAATTATGCAAAATACAAAGCATAGGGAAGATCGGAACAGAATTTGAAGTAGATGGAAAGGATGACTTAGGCCTGTGTGGTACACTTCATCTTTTTTGTCATCAGCATCAGGATTTTACTATCTGAACAAGGAAAGTGCAGCCTTTAAAAGATGCTCGAAATACATTTCCAGAACAGGAGAAAACAATCGGTATTTATGCTTGTCTTACACCTACGAAAAATATTTTAAAATCTATTTTTACCCAAAAAATTGATATTGAAAACAATCTGTATTGCAGTGGATTTACTGAATACAGAAACTGGGTAAATCAAAACTATGTATAACCTTATTATGGAGGTAGTCAGCTCAGATTTGCATCAGAAAAATGGAAGTTTAAAAAATTAAAAGTCACCATATTAAATGCCACCAAACATGCATCCTCCACTACTAAATACTGCTGGCTTATGTACTTCTATTTTATAGGTAAAGCACACTTAAGAGATATTTCAGCTTTTATTTCTCTGACATTTTACTCAGGGGGAAGCAACCTTTACAGTGAGGAAATCTGTTTCTCAGGAGTGATGGTTCGGCTTTTAATGAGTTGTCGTTGACAGATCCCTTGTGGCCAGTCAAGCCCACAACTGTGGTGATCTATGAAACAAATACTTCCTGAAATGCAACTGGACAGGAGAACAGAGCAGACATCCACTCTACTTAATGCAGATGTTTTCATTTAAAAAAAAAATAAAAATAAAAAAATCAGCAGTGTATTTTCAATCTGTGAAATCAATCTCAAGCGAAGTAAAGTAGTAGTTTAGCACATGCAACAGATGTAAGATCATTCTATGCTGGTTAGTCCACCTGGTGTTTTATTTATTAGTGAGGGACATGGGAAAGGGGATTACAGAAAAGAAAATGTGTTTAAAAAATGCAAGTGTAGTCTAATCACACTACCAAATATGACATACACTTAAATACCTCATGAAATGTTTCTGGAGTTTCCCAGTATTTATTATGTGTGTTGCAGAATTTGCAGGTTATTAGTCTGCATGTTTCTGCCATTGCTCCCTGACGCATTTGGGACCATCCCAGGTTGTTCAGGAATAAATCAAGGAAGCAGCATTCCCTTTACAAGCTCTTCTCATAAAATAGAGGAATAGCCTGCAGGTTAAGATCAAACCTGCAGTTCACCGTTTGTGGAGCTGACATAGCACTACAACCAAGCATTTGCAAAAATGCGCTATCAAGACTGAAATCATCTCACTAGCTAGCAAGATTACTGCTGAACCAGCATCTCTCAGCACCAGTGACAATGCAAAAAACCCACAAAACTTTCTTCCCAGGAAGGTAATTTTGAACAATGACCACTCCTTATGATGTTAAAAAAAGATATACATAAAGGTTTCAGGATTGTAAGGACACTTGAAGAACACAATACTTCTTGATAATCATGGTAAACTGGTAGAGAGCTCAGCTCTTCGGAGAGCACTGCCAACGCGTACCATAGACTAGAAAAATGCAGAATTAGCTCCTTATTCGAGACATTGTGCTCACCCTCATCCACTCTGCAGATGGCTCTTCTGCAAGGGAAGGGATATTAGGACAGCCTTCCCCACAGACGAGGCACGTGCCCTTGTGCCCAAGGTGTCTGTGCTTCTAGAGATGGTCAGGAAGTGGAGATGGTGGAAGCATTGCCTACCCTTCCCACTGCAGCACAAATACAACCAAAACAGGCTAGGTCATTCACTCAAGGCAGAGAAGAAACCGTGAGTAAAAGAAGGTGGTTTCTGAATTGAATTTAAAGTTTTAATCTCGACATTCCTACCAAGTTTACTCTTAGCTATGGCTGCAGCAGCTGCGATGTTCCTGATGGGAACACAGGGTGAGCAGTAAGGCACCTTCAGCTGCGGGGTAAGGAAAATGCCATTCCTCCCTGTGCCTTCTGCCTGCCAGCAGTCTGGCTGCGCACCGTTCTGGTTTTCTTGCTTATTTTCTCTCTGATTTTTACTATAAGATAGGCAAGAGAAGTCATTTAGCAAGATCAGAGCAGGCAGATTTTAAAGGTTAGTGATTCAGAATTGAATAAACTAGAAGACAGAAAAGCAAAGGGGTGATAGATGCCAAACTACCCCGAGGCAGTATAGCCAGCAGCAGTTCCTCCAGCAAAACTGTGATACGCAGCCAGCCAGTCCCCGCAAAGGTGAGCCACAGCTCTCATGAGGTGAATGAATCAACCAACTCCCGTGTCACCTGGCGTGCTGGCCCTCTGCACGAGGCCAGCTGAAGACGCAAAGAAATACACATTACTGTATCACAAAATGTCCACTCACTGCTAACGCTCAGACTCTGCTTGCTTGGTTTTGCATATCTCACCTTAGATGAGCTCTCCATTGTATAGGGAACATGCATGTGCACTTCAATCAATCATATCTTTTTAACGACTTAATTGTGACATATATGCTTTTTGCATTTATTATAAGGCGTAGAACAGATGGCAAAAGCTCCAACTAATGTATTCATAAAATTAACTTACGCCACAGGTGATGTTTCTCCATAGAAGGTGGTAAATCGGTGGTGTGTTATTTTAATGTTATAATAATGCTGCATTACAGCACGATTTCTAGGAAAGCAAATGTGATGGCCACAGAGATGTCTCTTGAATTCATTATGGTCACTATCACAATGAATATCAATTACAGGAGATAGGAAGGAACACACTGTTGGAATACATTGAGTGCGGAGCAAATTTATGGATAAGCAGGAGGAAAATGATGTACAAATTTTTAAGGTTGAAGTAATGTGATCTTTTCACCCTCTAAAAGAGTGCAAAAGGCTTGTCTCTAACAAGTGTTTTCAAGTCCCTGAATATTTCAATACCTCTGACCTGTTTTGCCAGCTCTGAAAACACTCAAAACTACCAGCTGAGATCAAAGCAACCTGAAATCTGTTCCACAGCAGAAATTTATCCTTTCTTTAAATTTTCATGTATTCATCTTTAAAATACACTGTGCCTTTCATGCACATCATCAAATACAGACACATATTGCTCAGTCTGTTGAAAGATACATAAGCAAAACACAAGCCAACATGTGATAACCAATTCTCCTCTAGCTATTTCCATGCTTTTATTTGAGGCCAACCACTGACTTCAGTAGACTTTTCCCAGATTTTACACCAAATGAGCAGAAAATCTGGCCAACTGTTTATCTTTCTCCTTTTGTTTTATTTCACTGCAAACTGCAATAGTGACACTGAATACTGTACACAAATGTCAAGACACTAAGGGCAGAGATTTCAGAAGGCTCCAGATAACAGCTTTTCTTAAAAATCCAGACTATAGGAGTTTTCTACTGCAACATTTCATTAAGAGATGCTGCATGTTTGTGTGTGGCAAATAATTCACAATTGCTTACCTTCTGCTAGTGAAATGGCTACACACAAACCAATCATTATTTCCTTGGGTTTATTCATTATCTAAACTTGACAGGTATGTTTAATTATTTCTGTTCTATGGCTGAATGGCAAAAATTACAAATATGCTCTGCAGTGCTGGTTTTGGCGGATAAAAAAAATAAGGAACATTTAGGACATGGGTATATTTTTTATATTTTGTGTAGGTGAATGCAAAATACCTCTCAATGCAAAGAGCAAGTTAAGCTTTTTCCAAAACCTGAATGTGCAATCTAGACGTTTAATTTTTGTAAAAGTCACATGGATCAATGCTAATTGTAGATGCATTCAGAAAAAGTAAGAGTATTTTCCAGGAAAAGCCATTTAGCAAATAAGAAATTGAATGAAATTGTCACAAAAATATTTTACAGTGCTGGCACAGCTCTGATTTTTCACATTGCATAGGTAATATAGCCACTAGGAAAATAATTGTGTGCTGACTTACAGAAGTGTTAAATGTTACATATGTGCTGATGTATTTCTGCATTTAAAAAAAAAAAAATCTAAATGTTTAATTTCTTCCTCCAAAAGAACCTTTAAGGCTATAAAGAAAGATATTACCCACATTTTCCTAAGCGTCCCTGGGACGCAAGGAAAGCAACTTGCAGGTCTAGTGATATGAGCTATTATCTTATGTGTTGCTCAGAAATATTTAGACAGAAATGGAATGAGTCGGTATTATCATGACAGATGAACCTGTTACCTTGTGTTTTTCTGAATTCCAATGCTACAAAATTCTCTTACAGCTAAAGCCTACAAAAGGAAAAAGACAGAAGCGGAATACACACAGAAATGAGTTCCAGTGAATCAAGAACAAGAAACGGCAGCAAGTCCCCACAGAAGCAGCAGTAACTGTCCTTTCATGCGGCTCTAGCTCCGTGTGCTGTTCCAACGGGATGTCTACACTGTGAGGTTGCCCTACCCCCTGCTCTGCTCCTTTGTCCTTCTCCCCGCACAGCCTCACTGCATACGTATTCATGTTTTCCATTCAGTGAATCCTTTAGTTTCCTTGGCTGGGAGATGTTGATGTGAAAG
Source organism: Coracias cyanogaster (assembly GCA_033124195.1). Lineage (NCBI taxonomy): Eukaryota > Metazoa > Chordata > Aves > Coraciiformes > Coraciidae > Coracias > Coracias cyanogaster. The sequence goes on along the minus strand of JAVSBS010011701.1, from coordinate 52,588 downwards.
GAAGGACCATGCACAGCAGAGCTGGAACCCTAGAGATAGTATCGACACCGGTCAGTCCCTGCCGCCAGCACTTGCTCCTTGACATGGGTCATGGAGACTGCGCTGACGTAGCCACTGACACCAAGTCTATGCACTCTGTATACACGGGAGGTGTATGTTTGCACTCTCACTGCTCACAGAAGCAGCTGGTGCAAGATAGGATGGGTGACAAAGGAGCAAAGGCTTAGGGAAACACACAACCAGAGTCTTGCCATTTTAGTCTCAGGCAGATCTCTGCTTGCCCAGGTCTCGGGCTATTGATTTTCCTTACTGCAGTGCTGCAAAACAAAGGAATAAACTTCTGTCGCGAGATGGCAAAAGGATACAGGGCAGCAGCCTGCCAGGAGAAGTAACTCCTTGAAATCTGCCCTGTGCATTTCTTACGGGGGAACGATCCCTGCAACACAAGAGGCCCTAATACCATCATGCCTCCAAGAATCACATTCCTACAGTGTTTTGCAATCCCCCCACAGCTCAATCGGTTATGTTAAGATTCAGAGTCCTGAAGAGAGTACAGCAAGAGGAAGATCTGGGAGCATATTGCCAATAACCACAAGCAACACCTTAAAAGAACAGTTGCTGCGGTTGCAGGTTCTTTCTTTGAGCCATCCTCTGCCCATTCCTATTCTGGGAATCTGGCTGCCCTCAGTAAGGTGGGCTGGGCAGGCTCAATCAACAGAAACTGCAGGAATGCCAAGCCAGAGGAACACTCTGATGTGCACACTCTGAATGCCAAGACGTGATACAAGCAGGGTAAACGTGCAGAAATCCAAGAAGTGGCTTTATATATTTTTATGATGGAAGGCCACAGCTGACAGCACTGAGTTAGCCCAAAGCTCAACAAGACCCAAATCCATATACTTTAATTCTTGAAATAAATGTGCTTACTTGGGGCTAGATTCCTGTAAGAAACATTTCCTGTTCTCCCAGTAATAAGTAACAGAAATTGAATACAGGTGCACACTGCAAGCTGGCCCTCTTTTGCCTGCCCTTGTTCAACTCCTTTAGGACCACCGAGTAGCATCTATGTATCTACTCTACAATATGTTCAAAGTGTCAGTTTATGCCAAATTCCCATATAAACTCATTATTGCTAATGTATATTATGTGTACATGAAACTTTCTAAAAGCTGTATAATGATTTCTATATTTGGATTAGAAATGGACTTACTAACTTCTTTGTGTACAGATTCTTCCTTTGATTTTATAGTCAAACAGCAGGAAATACTTCATAGAAAATAATTCACAACAAAATTTCCCTCACTTGGGAGTTTTTAAACCTCATCTTGCCAGGCTCTGCCTTGGCTTTGTCTCATGCAAAAACTTTGGCCTCCCTGACATTTAAAAGCTCTTCTAGAGCACAGCCCTTATGTGATCCCATTTTCTGGGCTCACTCGTCTGCTAAGAGAATGACAAAAGATAGAAAGCTCCTACTATTTAAAAAGAAACACAGGGTAAAAGATATCCTGAAACATTCCTCTATAACACTTTTTTTTTTTCTTTCCTATCATCTTCACATTTATTTTTTTAAATGGCCAAAATCATATTGGTACAAAGCCAGTTCTGCCAGTTCAGCCAGTCCTGTGACATCACCAAAGACTCTCACCACTTAACATGTGCAGCAGCATCTCTTCCCTTAAATTCAGGCAATACTTTTTTTACACCAGTGTGCTCCAACTGGACACAGCCTGTCCCATTGTGTTCCTCACTGCTAAGGCCATGCTGAGACAGGGTAGTTCTCACAGGCTTTCCAAATGGCACCCACTCTAATTTATATTAAGCCCTTAGGCTGCATATTCCGGAGCTTGTGTCCAAAAGGAGTTCATGCTCTGGCTTAGTCTACTGCATCAATTTCTCTGCATTTTTTCCTCAGGGAGGCTTTCCAAGCTGCTGTTAAAGACAGCATTAATCTGGAGACTTTCATGTGGTCTAGCACTTGCTGTGTCCCTATTAGAATATCTAGAGAGTTACTATTTTTGCCATGACATTTGGACATTTTATGTAGAAACTCACAGAATCTGAGGCCATGTTAAGCCATGAAAAGAAAGACAATTCCATGCCAGCCTTTCCCTATAGGATTTTTAAAGATAAATTAGAAAAGGCTGGAGAGTGTGGGAGAATACGTAGCTTTTTTTCTTAGGTCTAAAAGTCTCCAAGATCCCTCAGAAACATGCTTTATAAAGGTGGAACAAGACTACACAGTGATAACCATAGAAACAGCCAACCCTGCTGCTATCATGTTAGCACATAGGTGTCAGAGAGTCACCAGGCGAGGGGCAGTGCAGGTGTTTGGACAGCTGAATGGCACTGAAAGGCAGAGGTTCTTCCTCTACATGCTTGAGCACTTGCCCTCATTGGTGTGGTCATTTCTGTGAGTGACCTGGCTGCCAAATCGGGACTGAGAAAGGGAATTGGCGTATTTAAGCTTACTGCTTAAAGCTTTAAGTACTTTATATGTTAACTTGGCTCAACTTGCATCACACTCCTATAGTTATTGCTGCAGAAATTTTCATGTGTTTCCAGCAGCAAGTTGGCTCAAGATTTTGTCACATTTTTCTCAGCAGCTCATAGGCCACTAGTGTGCGTCTGGAAGCAACAAGTTATCTGAGCTAATGAACCACACTAGGTACACAATCCATCCATTCCTTATAAAGAAAAAAATGACTATATATCTAAGTGTAAACTCTGCTTTTCTCCTGCTATTCATCTAAACAATCAGTACTCATGGTTCACATCAGCAAATCTATTAATTAGACTACTAAGCTTTGTGCTCCTGCTGAACCAGAGGTTAGATTAGATGACCTTCAGAGGTCACCTCTAACAAGAATTATTTTATGATTCTGTGATAACTTCGGTATTCCTGAAAGACAGAAACCATGGCTACAGGGAAGCACTTCTGATACTGTGTCTTTTACAGCAAAATAATAGATATTGCCTAACCTGACAGTTATGATTTTTTGTCACAAGCTTTAGGTCCCAACTTCTATAGAGTTCCTGTAAGCATCATTTATCCATCCCTTGACATCGGCTCATGTAAACCCTGGCTCCTTCTGGACTGAGACTGGGTGCAGAAATCAAAGAACACATGTGATTTTTCTGACAGCTTGCCAGAGGTGAAATCAGCTCTGAATGCAAACTTTGCTCTTTTAAACATAGTTAGACAACTAACAGTGAATTACAGCTGGGCAAGTTAGATTTTCTGAAACAAAACACCATCTATTGCTCCTGTAGGTGACACAACATAGGTAAAGTTCATGCTAACATAACAAAAACGCTCTGCTTCTGTCCAAAATCCACAAACGTCTTCCCACTATAAACTATATTCTGCAGTATTTTCCTGTGTCTTAAAAACTAGACCTGCTCTGATGCTCCTCCACTGAAAAGGGACATTAGAGCACAGGCTTAGGTGAGTTTAACTGGCTCCTCAAGATCTGTTTTCCCAGGCTGACATTCAGATAAAAAAGCCTTCACACCTGAAAAGCTAAAGTCACAGTTGACACACAAAGTAACAAGCCATTGAAGAACCACAAGCTTAGTATGTTGAATGCCTGCAGAAGGAGCTGTAAAGGTTATGTGACATGGAAAAGTGTCCACGTTCTTTTTGTCCGAAAGCCTCCAAAGAAACCCCGCACAGCGCTCAGTGTGAGCAGGGACCATCTCACAGTGCTGTGTCTGTGCCTATGCTTTGGGAGAAGTGCTGCTGTGCTCTGCTGCAGTAACTGTCTCCCTTGCACAAACCCCAGTGCTGTGATATTCTCTGCAACACAGCATCACCAGAGAAGGAACAAGAATTGTGTTTTGCCCTTGGATGCAGCTGTGGTCACGCTCTGACTCACGTTAACTGCCCTTAACAGCTTCCATGCTGCCTATAGGAAAAAAATTTAGTCTGAACACTAAAGAGGTTGTTCACCGGGGCAAGAAATGAAAATAAAGCACAGGTATGTTCCAGGACTCTTTGTAGAAAAGTGCTTCTTTTTGCATCTGCTTTAGCTGATTCTTTTACAAAATAAAAAGAAAACCCCTCACTATTTATGCTATGCTTACAACATTTAGCATGGTGGGGTACCAGGTTTCAGCTACCGGCATGGTAACAGTGCTAATACTCTGAGAGTGGCTGCGAGTTTTCTCAGGAAATCCTGACTCTGCAATATTGTTAGCTGTTATTTCCTTTTTCAATTCACCTCATGCTGACTCTAATGATGCCAACGGTGCATTTGTGCACACAAAAACGCACTCCTGGTATGTAACATGTAAAAGCCTCTAGTAGCTCTGTATATATAGAGCTGAAAGTCTTTACATGTAGTTCAGACTGTACGTTATAGAAAATGGCCAAGACATTCTTTAGCACATACAGCAAAACCTGCTTTTCTGTAATAGCTTTAAAAAATATTTTAATTTTCAATACAAACCATGCACAGTTAATTTCTCACCTTATTTTTTCACTTGCTGATATTTGTGCTCAACTACTGTGTCTGTGTTCCACATTTTGCTGTATTTACTTCCCAAGCAAGTGGTGGGACAGAAAATTTAATATAAGCGAAATATTTCCATTTTACCCTCGAACTCTACCAGTTCTTTTCCTATGCACACCTTGCTTCAAGGCTTGGACCATGTTCTCACTGGATTTTGAGGACAATACTGCAGGGAGGGGTAAAGCCACTGAATACACTTTTTTCTTTGCTCAGAACATCCCCAGGTGTGCAGCAGAGTAGCACGTGAGGCCCTTGACATGGTCCTGCCGCACACAGCAGGGTCCACAACTCCCTTTTGGGCTGCCCAGAGCTAACCATGCCATACTCAAATAGCAACAGCCAGATGTAACCCATGGAGAATGCTTTTTCACCACAAATATTAATGAAGTTGTCACTTACAAGTTCTTCACATCAACGATTCCTCGAAAGGCCTTTCTAGGGATTCCTTTTATCTGGTTTTCACTCAGGTCTCTGAATAAGGGAAGAAAGAAAAAAATACATTCTATTAACAAAGAGAAGACATTTCTCAAAGCTACATGAGATAATGGAATGTACACATGCTTGGAAAACTAGATGTTTCTGGATTTGTTAAACCACATGATGTTTTCAATTTTCTTTATCTCCTCTAGAGGTCTGTGGCATGAGCTGAAACAACTCTCAAGAAAAACCACCAGAATTCGTGATACAAATGACAGAACTTCCAGAAGAAATCACTCAAATGTGGTCATGAGACTGGCGCAATGCCACGATTCACTGTCAGAGTACTTGCAGCCAAATCTTATGCCTTGAAATTGCAACCCTGTAGTGTAAGTGTAATTTTCTCACCATACTCCTGTCTGTTTACCAAATGCAAAAATACTTGTCTGCCCCTGCTCAGATTACAGCTCCTTATCTGAAATAAATATTAAGGAAAAACACGACACTCGTTCTCTTATGAGTTTTGTAAATTTACAGTGAAAAGATCTTGCATTAAAAAAACACTGCATCCTGTATCAATGGGAATGACATTACTTTTAACCATGTTTAAAAAAAAACACAACCCACAGCCATTCAAAATGTCTTTATAGTACTTAAAACATTACAAAATGTTTTAATTTAAATCATTACATTTGCATTGCTAGTATAGGTAGAGCAAAGAGCACTGGAGGTCATGGTTTTCTGTTACACAACCTGCATCCAGTTGCTTTTTCCTTTGACACACTGTAATATTTCTACGGGAATTTTCCAAGTTCTCAACCCTCTGCCAGTGCCAATGGAAGCAGGAATAAGGAACAGGAAACGGACACAAAGTCAGAAAGTTGGGATGTTTTCGGGCTAAGGCGAAGCAGCACTCACAGAGGTTTCTTTGCTGGTGTCCCGTCAGCACAGAAAAGAGGAAGCAATTCACTCTGGTTTAGGGTGCAAAGTGAGGGGGAAAGAGAAGTGCAAGATTAAAGGAAGACAGAAGAGTAGGAAATAAAAATGTCAGAAATAAGTAAATGGAGGAAATGGAAGGCACAGGGATGGCTGGACAAAAGGACAATGAAAGGTCCAACAAGACAGGATATTGCGCAGTGCATCGTGTGGTGTGACTCTTTCCCTCCGTTACACAAGCCCAAGGCTTTGCCCCATTTTCAGAAAGAAACTCTGGCTTTCTAATGACTGTTAAATCAAAATGGCAGTCATCTGCGCTCACCACCAGATACTCTTCTGTAAGTACATTTTGTGGTGCAGCAAGCTTCCTTTCTATTCTCCACCAAATAGGCTTTATCAAATGAGAGGCCAGAAATCAGAGCCTGTCACAAAAGCCCACACTGACACTGCGGGTCAAGACGTGTCACGCAGGGCTTTCTTCTGCTTTCCATCAGGCAGATAGAAAGAAAAAGGGGACTATGTCCTTGTCATGAGACTAATTCAATTTATACCAGTCATGCAGTTTACACCAAATTCTCAAAGTAGTCACAATTGTCCATTCAGACCTTTGCAAACACAAATGTGCTGCTGGATACAAGTCTCTTTTTCAAGCCGGATTAAAATTCTTTGTGACCTTCACAATTTGTTTAACACTGATCCACACCCTGACCCTTCCTTCACCTCCCCTTTCTTTGCCAGCAACAAAATATTAGTTCTTTAAAGACAGATCTTCAACCCAGACAAATGATCAGGCAACCCGGACAGAGAAGAGTCAAAAGTAAAGTGTATTTCAGACCTATAAGGAGGAAGCCTTTAGCTGAAGACTGATTTCATGACAGGGAGCCACTTTGGTGTGAAAGTGAGGCACAGCAGAGCTGCAGCCAGTGGTAAAGCATGACAAAATGGCTTAGAAAGGCCAAATTTAGTAAAATCTGAAAGCAAGAGACACAGAAAGCAGAAAAAAAAAGGGCTTGAAAAAGCAGAATTGTGTGGTCAAATAAAATCACGCTAAATCCACCAACACCTTAAATTGCACTTGTCTAGCATTTTATTGTGGATTATTTCAAATGAAGTTTAAAAGTAAATTTGGTTTTCAAGTACTTTTTTCTAATACTATTGCAGTCTAAAAGGTCTAATATATATTTTTGCTTTCTACTTTATCTATATGCTCAGCTTTCACTTGCAGTCAGGCAAAATCAGGAGATTGTAGGAAATTAATCCATTTCCTACAACAACCTTCTTGTAAACTGTATTAATTTTATTTTCCATTTGGGTGCTCTCCTCTAGCTAATGATGCTACCTCTCTAAGTCTCTGTGATCGTGGACTGATTTTATAAATATCTCTAGTGGTCTGAATAACTGATAGCCTGCATGGCACTAGTGACACAGCATGGAAGAAAAGAATGCAAGCTTCATTTTCTGAAACTGCCTTCTCAAAATTACAATAATCCCTTTTGGGGACGGTTAGGAATAGCATTCATCTCTGCTTGCTCACACTGCATGTGCCAAACTCCTGTTAAACGCTTTCATAAGCAAGCACACACCAACCAGGTCCAGCCCATGCACTTCACAAAATCTGCTCTGAGGGAGCAGAGAGCTGTAACGAGCAACTTGTCTACGTAGCTTATCTTAAAGATTCAGCTTTTCATTCCCTACTTCTCAATACAGACATCAATAGGAAGTACTCACTGACAGTACGCCACTATGTTTCACTGACTATATAAATATTAGTTATTAATAGCAATTTCAGAAAACCAGATAAACGAATGTGAGGCCAAAACAAAACCCTGAAAAAAGAAAAAAAACAAACCTATGATATTCAGAAGATAAACAATGAATCTTAAGAAAAATAAATTATGATTATTAACATATTTCCTATTTCTTAGATATTTCTTCTTTTATATATATTTCTTCTTATATATTTCTTCTTTCTTTCAAGCCACCTATTTCTAAAATGAAAGACACATCCACACCTGGGTGCATGACGGATCTTAAGGAGGAAACCTGAAAAATTCCAGTGTTAGAGAAACATATACCTCCAAAAAAATCCTCACCCTAATAGACAATGTTAGAGAGCTGCCCTAAAGCACTTAACCTAAGGACAAACTAAAATGTGTTATTACAGCAGCAGTAGGGTCCTTCACCAACCTGCCTCTATATAGAAAGCAGCAAGCCCAATAACTGACACACGTTCATTTGCATCGTGATAAAACAGACATACAGACATACTAAGCTACATGATTGGTTTCAGATTAAATTATTCTTCCTGGTATTTTGATTAATACAGGCAAGTTTCACCCAGTTCAATCTGCCACGCAGCTTTCAAGTGGCGCAAAGGGCACACGGATTCTGCAACCCGCCACAGCCTCAATGAAGTGCAGCCAGTTCTTGGAAGTATCGCCCCTGCCTCCTTCGTACAGGGGTCCTCTCCAAGCAAAACACACTTGAAAAGGCCCCAGCAGCAGATCACAGAGGAACCGACTAGGTGAAAAGCACAGCAGGTAACAAAACTGGATACGTCTGACCAAAAGCTTCCACAGGCAGCAGCATGCAGTGAACATCCCTAAGGAAACACTTCCGTCATTGCAGAGAAGGGGAAACAGAGCCACGGAGGTACTAAAGAACTTTGACTTCAAGTTAGCATGGATCAGAGACACAGGAGCTAACAAAACCCAGCAGCCGTGGCTCACTTGCCCTCGCGGCACAGCAGACCACACATCAGCCTAACTCAGACTCAGACAAGAGTTGGCACAAGTCAATAGATTTTTTTTTTTTTTTTAGCTTTTATTTTAATATAACTAAAATGATTTGGACACAGATTAACTCCCTCTGCAAGTCTAATATTGTTTTACTGATCTTCAAAATGTGAATTGCAAGAGCCTTACTGATAAAAGGATTGGAAAGGAAAAAAAAAAAACCACCCAAAGTTGCTGACGTTTTCTAAGTGCCTCTGCAGTCTTAGCTATAATGCTAGTTTTAGCTTCCTGCTGTAAGGCTGGTTATTGCATCCTAAGTGAAATTTCAACGATCTAACAGAGCAATAAAATACATCAAGATCCCTTTTTTTAGCCAGTGACAGAACATAAATCAGTTGATTGGAACAGAGGCCCTATGAACATTCATAAAATAAGAGTCTTCATTTGAACTCCGAATCTAAACCATTAAAATAGCTACTTTAACACAACTTGCAAAGTTACAGTGGTACTGAAAATAAGATGTATTATATGAAAACCAAAAAATTGACACTAAAACCTGGACACTTTGGTTGTTCCCCTTTTCAAAAACAACACCAACAAAAAACCCAACCCTCAGAAAACCCCCTTTGAGCATTTACAAGTTATTTTCCAGATCTTTTTTGGCAAACAGACTCTAAAATTTTAAAAGACTCTTTTTAAACAAAGAACTGCCTGAAAAGCAGCTTGATTAAGAAGTATTATCAGGGTAGAAC
>JAVSBS010011701.1:0-38902 GCA_033124195.1 Coracias cyanogaster | reverse complement strand
AGGAGAAAGGTTGGACTTGATGACCCTGGAGGTCCTTTCCAACCATAACGATTCTGTGATTCTGTGATTCTGTGAAATTATTCTCCCTGTGATTTTTCATTTTTGTAAATATTTGCTTGCTGCTAAAATGTGAATTCAAAAGGTGTCTTACTGCTTAATGTTTCTAAAGCGGAAGTTCAGGTATATGGTGACTCTTTTAAGTTAATATAAAAAACCCCACAAGTTTTATACTATTGACTCATTTTATACTTTTGGCTGTTGAGCTCTACCGGAAAGAAATTCTATGCATTTGCAAATTCTAATAATCAGCAGGGAATATAATCCTCCTCTGATCTTCACAGACCAAAAAATGATCCCCTGTTTAAGTCCACCCTGATCATGAAGCAAAAAGATACTTGCAATATATTGGTTATATCTTTTGAAAAATGTGGTGAGTTTTTATTTTAGGAAATCAACCTGTGAAATCATGAAGCATGAAACATGAGCTAGTAATCTGCAGCATCGTAGGATAACTGATCAACACCTGGAAGCAGACTCGCTCTTCAATGATCTTTCTTGACCTAATTGTGCCTTTGTTAATAATGAGTATTTTTATAGTAAAGAATTCTTTGCACTTCGCTGATACATTCAGAAAAATACCTCCCTGACCAGATGTATTCTGGTGCAACTAACCATCATACTGCAGAATGAAAACAATGGTCATAAAAGTACTTATTTAATTGAGGCTATGATCCTGTACTTCAGCTATGAAAATAGACTGGTTTTTTAGGAGTAAGTAGCAATTGCAGGTATAAAGATCCAGGCTTTATTTTTTACAAAGTTCTCCTGAAGGAGGCCAATTATTTCATTTGTTTGCAAGATCACCGTAGGCATTTCTGTGGCTATATAAAAGTAATAAAAGTATACAGAATCCATTGATAGTAAAAACAACTACAGTGACATTCCATTTATTCTAATGACGTAGAAATGAATTGCAAATTATTTGAATGCACTGCGGCGAGAAAAACAACATTCTGTTTATAGCTAAGCCCTGGTTATCAAGAGGCTATTATTCCATGGTAAAAAGTGTGCCAGTGTCAGAGGGGCAAAGTATTGCTTTAGCTGTAATATTAGTTTTAAAAATAAATTATAATATTGGACAAATAATATCTATCACAGTGATATTCAGTAGTCTGTACTCCCTACACAATGGGCAAAAGAGTTGCATGCATCTTATCTCTTCTTTCTTTCATAATATTTTAGCTTCTATTTTTCTTTCACAACTTCACCTTTACATATCTTTCCTGCTAAGAATTGTTTAGTTCCTGAAAGCCCCTGTGAGACTTCGCAGATGGAAGATGATACACTTCAGACTGGTTTGTGGCCTTAATTCATTTTTCTATGTGGATATGACATTTAGATGTATTAAACCACGATGTAATATCACAAAGTGGTTAACTCTGTTGGGGATATTCATGCAAGATGCAACTCTTTAAGTAACACTTGCTTCTGCTTTTTACGGCAGGCTCCACAAACCCACAAGCTATTCAATTATATCAGAGAAGGTCCATACTGACCATTAAAGCTGAATGACACCCACAAACTTCATTCTGTCACCTTATCCACAGAAACAAGAAAAGATTCACTGAAGCACAACCAAATAATATTTTTTCAATGACTATCCAGGTAGGCAAAGCACCTTCAAGCATCCCATTCCATGCACAGAAAGTTTATCATTCAATAGTGCTACAAAAGGCATCTAAATAGAATATAGGTGTTTTAATTACAGAAAATAAAGTATACTAGTAGAAGAAATGTGCTAAGATAACATAGATCTAAATCTAAATTACTGTTCAGCTAACATGCACACAAAATGCTAAATTCCTCCAAAAAAGAAGATAAACTTGTAACCATGTCACTCAACCTACTGAGTGTTTTGTTATTTTAACGCTTTGGTTGATCATCTACTAAGGAGCGAACATTTTATTTTTTTATTAGTTTTTTAACCTCAAACACCCAAAATACTCACAGGGAAATGTGAGCATGTATGAACTGTTTACAGAAACTCTCAAAGATTCTTGTGGCACATTTCGAACTTTACTCCTGAAGGCAACAAGGAAACAAGGGCACTACTCTGATTCATCAGCAAATGCCTTGCTTCAGCAATCCCCATGAGGACTGATTTGCATAAAGCCACTTCCAAAAATGAACTTGGCTTTCCTCCGACTCACTGTCAAGCATGTTGCTTAATTTCAGATTGACAATGTCAGCTCAGAAAATGAAATTAAATGTAAAAAGCTGACCAGGGAGAGGGAGGAGGGTCTCCTGCACAACTGACTCCAAAGGGAAGCAACAAGAAGTCTACATGTTGCTGTTTCATTGTTGAAGTACTCTCAAATCAAAGAATGTCAAATTCCACAGTGATTTGATTTCATCACTGCTGGGAATGATGATGACTTTCTCTAAAGTCCACTACAGCTATGCGAGTCTCCAAGAGAAACTATGCTTGACAGTAAAACTTGATTTTCAATTATCCCAAAAGTTTCTTCAATTTATGACACCTCTGTTCAATTACTTCAGCAAGCTTTTGAAACAACAATTAGCTAATGGGATGTAATGTGTCCTATGACACATATAGTTCTACTTTAATTTTAAAAAATTAACTTAATTATAAAACTTGGAAAGTTTACATTCTGATATTATTTATTCACATCATTACTTCCAGATGTACATACAGAAAACCAACAATCAAGAGGCAGAAGCTTAGAGTCAGTAAAAAAAAAAACCAAACAAACCAAACCCAACAATTTCTGCATTGCATTTCAATACACAAATGTTTTTGTCTGGTTCCAGAAAGTAATTCATGGTGGAATTTGTTTTCATCCCAGCTCAGATGCAATCACGCTCCCTTTCTTTGAACAGTTAATTTCTGGAAAGACAACTCTAAATACTCGGGAACTATGTCTAACCCGGGAAGTAGTTTTCTAACTAAACCTATCCCACTCTGTTAAATTTATATGATGATGATATTGATTATATACAACTATAACACACATGGTTTCAATGCTGTTTCTAGCTTGCACTCTCTGTTCAGTCTTTCTAAATTATAGAATATAAGAATGATATAAAATAAGAAAGACAAAACAAATAGTAATTGGTAGAGTCAGAATGCATTATCGACACTTTACCAAAGACAATAATACAGCAGAAGTATCATTTTACATCCATTAAATATTGTGAATTTTCACACGTAACATACATGTTTTGATTGGTATATTACACAAGAGCCAAAATATATTTCTCCATATATGAAGCACATTTGAAAGTATTAAACACACACCAAACATGTCTTTGCCTATAGAATGTTCTATATTAATACAAAACTAGAAACAAGTGTTTTCAGTAAATGCTGAAATGCTGATATTAGCTACTGGAAGACAAAATTCATTGTAAGACAGAAGAGACTATTCCTTCAGCTTTTTCACTGTGCCTGGTAATTAGAAATATTTTAACCCGGTCAAAATCACACAACACAGAAAAACATCAGCAACATTTTCCTGTGACAGCCCAGAACCACTGCTGATGATTATTTTGGTAAGTTCTACACATTAATCCATATGCTACCTCCCTGTGCAATTATATGACGATTTTTGCTCATTTTGGATGGTAGACAGCATCTCTCATAGATGGTCTCATTGAAATCTTCTATTTAGATACTGTCAAGATTAGATTCTATTTAGATACTTTATTTTACTGAAGCCTTAAAATGTAGATAAAAGGTAGGATGAAGTGCTGTAAGTGCACTGACACAGTACTTGAGGGAACGCGCTTCCCTCAAAGGCCATGTTATTTCTATAACAATCACTGCCACAAAGACAGCAGAGTTTGCTTCTCAGAGCAAAACAGTGATGTGAATCTGTGACTGACTCACGATTCCATTTCTAACAGAGGTACATTGCCATAGTGGTCAAAAGTCACCCACTCGTGTAGAAATCTGTCTCCCAGCTCTGTCTGTCATGCCTCTGAGCAGAGGCACTGCAGCATGGCCCCTGTGCCCATGGGAGTGGCTGAAGCCAACTGCTGGAAAAGGCTGAAGAACAGTCATCCTTGTGACTGAAACATAAAATACACTAGTACTAGCCACACTCATGAGTGCCAAACTGATTTTAAAGATAATTTTACAACCTACTTTATGGTAAGTTCTTCAGAAATGAAAAAAGTTACCTACGACCCCTCACTATCACTGATAAATCCTTACTTGGCTAGTTTCTCATCCGTGTTCCTTCGCTTGCAAGGCTAGAGTAGTTAAGGCAACTGGGAAAATACCTGCTTGACTGCGGCCAGTCCAAATCCAAAAGAATGTATTTCCAATGTGTTTGTAGGAATGAAGTCACAGAAGCCAAAATGACCCATGTTTGTTTGTTTGTTTTTGTCTAACTCAATAAGCAAATCCTGCACAGGATGCTCAGGAGCTTTCTGCACTGGGAGTTCCTGTGCGTCTGAGACGTCCACACTGCAAGCATCTTTACTAAGATAACATAAAATTTCAGAGCACATAGTTAATGTTCAAATGGCAGAATATATTGATTCTCTGCCCATCCCTAGTATCTTAATTTTACCCAGAAGACTATTTTATTTAATTAACTTGGCGCTTTATTAATATAAATATTCCACTATTGATCATAAGAGAAGCTGACGCATGTTTGAGTCAGGCATACATCAGATCCATTTAATGGAGCTCCACTTAGAAGAGTAGTTGGCTCTAAATCAAGGTAAATGGTAGCAAGTGCTCCTTGGGGATGACAGGGCTTAGCTGAATCTATAACATTTTTACAGAGCTAGTTTTTTTAAAAGCAGAAAGCGTATGGAAATTAGATATGAAAATGGTCTCTCCTTGCACGTATCAATTAAGCATGTCAATACCTTAATTAAATTGCTCAACTTAATGAGATTTATACCAATGAATATGTTTTATAGTTATAATAGCTTTTTTGGCTACTGTTCAAGATGTCAAATAAATTGTGAAAAGAGGATTAAAAAAGTAGTAATTGACATTCTGAACTGAAGCCAGTATTTTTTTCTCTCATTTTTTTTCCTTCATTCATGTGATTTTGGAGAACATATAAATAAAGTAATGAACCCTGTAATAGCTCAGCTTTTAAAAATGTCTTTCTTTTCCAGTTCTAATCCTTCTTATCAAATTCTAAGTAGCACACCATTTGAATTAAGAAGCACTTCAGCCTAAATGATTATAGGCCTTTTTCCCCTTTGAGGCTCACTATTAGAGGCTCACTTAGAGCACAGGAAGTTCCACCTCAACCTGAAGAGGAACTTCTTTACTGTGAGGGTTCCAGAGCACTGGAACAGGCTCCCCAGAGAGGTTGTGGAATCTCCTTCTCTGGAGACTTTCAAGACCCGTCTGGATGCGTTCCTGTGTAACCTGCCCTAGATTCTATAGTCCTGCTCTGGCAGAGGGGTTGGACTCGATCTCCAGAGCTCCCTTCCAACCCCTAACATTCTATGATTCTATTATGGCTTTCTCCAAGTAAATAGGAAGCAAAACTTTTCTCCCCAGAGAAAGTTACTATGAAGACTTCTGAGCCAGACTATAGTAGCATAATGCCTTGAAGTGCATGGATCTTACCCCACCAGCAATGGGGACCTCTACTTTCACCTTGGACTTGCTTCAATTTTGTATCCGCCATCTCTGGCCAAACATAACTTTCCAAAATCTAGACTACACCTGAAAAAGTTGTGTGGAATTGTCAAAAAATACATTTTGGACAAGTCTTCCAGTCTTGATGGTTCACAGTGTTCTAACTTGAGATTGCAAACATCAATAAAACAAATTAAAAAAAAAAATACTAAGCCGCTGCTACTAAAACATATCTCCAAAAAGCAAATTAGATTTCACTTGCAAGCTGCCACCCCTGGTTTAGCTGGCCTAACCAGCTTCCCGGTGAAAGGCAAATCTAAGTAACATTGATCAGAAACACCTGCTGTACAGGAAACACTAGAATAATGAATCCCTATTTTGCATGTTGCCGACTCAGAAGTACAAAAACATACATTAGAAAAAGACAGAACCAAAGCAAAATTCTCTTGCAGTCAGAAAGATGGACAATTCTCATCTAGGGATTACAGAAAAGCCCTGGATGCTACATTTCCTGGCATAATTCCTGGCTCCATCCTAAATGTACTTTCGCAACCTTGACAAAATCATCGTCTGTCTCAGTGACTCAGTCCTCTAGTATATGACAAGGAACATTTATCTTTATAGGTGAGAAATACTCGACTCACATGTAAAAATACAGATGCATCCTCAAGTGAGAAGTGGTACATGAGTGCCTTCCCTGTCACTTCTAGCAGCCCCGCCCCAGCAGCACTGCAGGTGATCAGACAACACGAAGCATCTTTTCCTGTGCCAAAACCAGACTAAGACAAAAGTTCTGTTCACGTGTGGGTCTCTCTATCATTGCCTAGTAACAAGTACAGGATAAAGTGAAGATAACAAAAATCATCCCAGGGGAGCTTCACGTACAAAAACCCAAAGTGAAATAAAAGCATTTATTACTCCTTCATATTTCCTTTCAGTTGAATTATTTACTGAATTTTATTAGAAAAATAATGTCCAGCTCAAGCCCTTGCATAATTTAAATGCCAGGTTTCTATATTTTGCTCTGTAAATATTTCAGGAAAGTATTTATTTCACAGTCATTCTATGATCCCTACTGGGTTTTGTAAAAACCCTTACTAAACTGTATGTAAAAGCCAAGTATGACTTGGCAATGGTCATTCAGAGCTAAGAAATGGAGCAGCTATATACTTTTTCATGTTAACCAACATCTTGCTCTGGGTGGGCTTCCCCAGACTTGCCCCACTCCAAAGTTAGCCACTAGTGTTTTAAAAGATACACTTGAACAACTGCAAGAGAGACAGGCTGTGTTTTGACTTTATTTCTCATCCTTATTAAATGTTTCTCTGTAATGCCAATCTAATTTGTCTCCTTTGTCAAACCATTAAATCAATTTCTTTAGCTGAATTCCATGGCAGCACCTTCTGTGACAGTGAAGGATAAACTCCTTGATATAAATCAGTTTGTTAGGTTAAAAGAAAAAAAGAAATCTTAAGAATGATGGCTGAAATGTCAGGAGAGAAGAAATCATGTATATAAGCCTCATCCAACCTCTCTCCACTATTCTTACAAGTATTTATGATCTCAACTGATTTTCAGTTGGTTAAAGCAAGCAGAATTTGCTGTCTTTTTATATAGCGATGTTTCTGATATACTGAAGCACCATTATCTAAATAAAACAAAAAATTTCTTATTTGCGCAGGGTACCCAATGTTTTCTTTAAATGGTTGAACTACAGCCAATTGTTTTCTGTTGAAATGGCATTATTACACTTTGAGCGTTCAATTACATTCTGAACACCACAGCTAAATTTTGGGGTAGTTTTTTGTCCCTTTACCGCAGCAGTCAACAGGTAAGGCTAATTCAAACACTATTTCATCATACATTTCTAAATTTTTATCTAATAAACTACATTTCAGGAAAAAGTAACTAATTCAAGCCAGCTGATGGCCTCAATAAGATGTTATAATACAAAAAAGTCAAAGCTTGTCCACTTATCTGCTGCAACGTCTCCATAAGCAGAGTCTCCTCATTACAATAGGTGGGTGAATGTGTTTGTAGCTGCAACTGTTTTCCACCTAATCAGAAATCAGAGCCCAGTGTGTCACGAGCTGGTGTCTTACACTGTTGCTTACTTAGGCAGCTCCTTTGCAAATGAGGAGCAGCTTTGTGCTAGTGCACTTGCCTAAATGCAAAATTTGACAGATGAGCAAAGCATCAATAGATTTTTCAATAGCAGCAGCAGCAGTTTATGTGTTATGCTGTTGCTGCAGGCTTTCAGCTAGGGAATGAAAGAAATTACAACACTCTTGTACTATTTGTATAGAATGCAATTCACGCTTCGTAAAGGAAAAAAGTTCGTTCTTTTCTTTAATGGTATACTATTTTAAATACTGCATCCAAAACTCAGACCACAATGAATGTGTTCTTTTCTCAATATTCAGAATTGCATTTTTTTCTTGGCCTGCCCTGATGACATTAAATGGGTTTGTTATCTCATAGTACATTCTCAAAATACCTCCTCTCTTTCATTTATGCCTAAATTTCATTTTCACAGTCATTACTGAAACTGCAGATACAAGGGTAATACCTTTAACTTAAATAAAAAATCTTTAGAGTTTATTTCTGACTTCATTTAAGACTAAGCTTCATTTCACGTGAAAATGGCTGCCAGATGCGACATCTCAATGTACTGATATTAGGAGACAGCAGTGTCTACGTGATTATCAGAACTTACTTTAATATTTTGCTTTCCTAGGGAATGTCAGAACACAAGAAACAAAGAAACAATACAACAAATTGACAGGTTATATGTAACTTTTAAGATGGCATTTATTTTCCAAGTTTTTAATCCACTAAGAATGAAAAGCGGCGCTAGTTTCTGCTTGAGCAATACTAGGAAACTGAAACCCCCTGATAATTACTGAAGCGTTCCACATTTATTAATAATGGGGGGGATTTGATTGGTTATGAGAGAGTCTATTTTTTTCTTCACGGTATTTGCTCTAAGCCAGCTCTACAAGCTTGTTGTAAAATATATTGTGTTCTTCTTGGAAAAGGATGCACAGAGAGGTACATGTATTCAAAGAAACAAAAAGCATCTAATCAAAAGACCTTTTGCAGGACCAAATCATCAGTCATCCTTAACAGGAAAGTCGTATTAGACTATTTAAATGTTTGACTGATTTATACCTAATCATTTGAGAGAAAGATTGTTTTTTTCCTCAGTGTTAATGAGACCAAAGATTTGGACAGCTGACTCCAAATCACAGAAACTACAGAATCAAAGCTGGAATGCCCTAATGAGCAGATTTCCTCATTACAAAAGAAGTAGCTCAGGATTATTTAGTTTTTATTTAAAAAAAAAGAAGTTATATAGGTTTTTTTACAATTCGAATGGCAGACATGACTGCAACACAAAATTCAGCTACTTAGACGTCAGAACACTTATTGCCAGTATCTCACATGTATTTGCATGTCTGCAAATGACAAATTGCAGGAAAGCCAGTTTTGCCGTAACACCAAAAATACGTCGTCCTTGGTGCAAAAGTGTCAGAAAATATCTGCTGGAGAGGTTCTTGCAGTCCTTTGACGCTTCCCAGTACTCTAACTTGCAATTGCAAGCGTCAGCAATATATTTTAAAAAATACTAATCCCCCTCTAATAAAACATGTCTTCAAAAAGAAAATGATACTCCATCTGCAAGCTGCCTGCCCCGGTCTCAGTGACGTCCTGGCTCCCCAGCACACCACCTCTCATACCACTCCACAACTCTGCTGCAGTAAACTTGAAATTGAGACCTCAGAATGGAACACTTCAATTTTATAAACAGAGAACGTGGTTAATTTACTTAAAAACTAGGCTTACAACACATTCCAAAAGAAATAACTGTTCTTCAAATAAAACAGAACTACTGCTTTAATTAGCTATTACTTTCAGTTTTACAAGATGAAGAGGTGTATTTTACTTAAATGCCAAATTATTATTAAAAACATACTTGCCAAAGGAGAATAATTAGAGAATATGTAACTTGTGAATAGATTTAAAATAATAAAGATGTTTCTTCAAAACTAAGTGTGCTATTATACAGAAAGTCACAGTCATATACAGGTTGTTAGCCTATAATGCTCTATTTTCTTTCACTTAACTAGTGTTCTGTAGGCTGTCATAGAAAACATACCACAAATACTGTCAAAAACTAAGAAAATATTTTCATATGTAACAGTTATACTAAATACTTTAATCAAATCAGCTGAGATTAAATGAGCCAAGGATGCATGTAGTCAATGTCTATTGGATAAGGGATCGATTTAATGCTCGCTAATGTAAAAAGGAAGATGATTACTTAGTATGCTCCACCCTTCTGGTGGCTCTGGTCATAGTACACATCAAAGTGCTTCTCCACGTATAACACAGGTATAACTCTTGTCTAGCTGTGCCAAAGTGAAGTCCATGTTGTCTTCCCCTCACAAAAGTAGCATAGCACATGCAAAACTTGGATAGCATTGCTTATTTTCCACTTCTAAGCATTTAAACCAGAGCCAGAAGTGCAAAGCCCAGTACTACTCAGCTTGCATTAGAGCAGCATGTATCAGGACACCTTGAAATCCAACATGCCATTTTTTCAACTTGCAATAAAGATGTTACTAAATGCTAGATAGATAGATCTAGTGGTTACCAGAGTCCTTTTTTTTCATGAGCTCCTGGTCATGAGCAGAAAAGGGTTCCTTAGCTACCTTCAGCAGGCCTAAATAAAAAAAAAGGTTCTGCTCTTTCCATAAGAGAGGACATTAAAAAAGGTGCACCTAACTATAAAGAGGTCTTTACAGCAGGTTGACCTGCCAGGTTCCGCTTTGCTGGGGAAGAAGAGGTCAGTATTTGCGCTTCATTCTCCTCACCCTTTGTTTCACAGTGCTTATAAATCAAAGCTAAAGCAGGCTGAACATTTTCTATGGGCAAGGCTGTCTCCCACACTGTGGTCCTAACACTAGAAACCTCCATACGCTCCAGGCCTAGTTTAAAGATGGTGCTTTTTAAGGTCCTGAGCTTTGTTGTCTTACGGACACCTCAGGCTTCGGGAGCTTCACCCTGCTCCACTGCACACAAACAGTGGGCTTTAAGCAGGAGCGCATCGCATCAGGAACGCAACAAAGCCTCCAAAAGAAACAGTATGCGATCATCATGTCTCAGGAAAAGATCTTTTTGGTGGTAACTGCTGGAGAATGGAGGATGAGTAAAGTTTTCTGCTTGGGTGGTGGAAGCTTTTCTTGTTTCTCTCCCTTTTGTTTTGAAAGGGAAAAATATGAATCTGCAGGGGGTTCGCAAATGCTTCTCAGCTTGGTATACTGACAAAGGTCGGCAAGCCTCATTTCCAAAAGCAAACTTTCTTTTCTCAAGGAAATGGATGATTTTCAGGTGACTTTGTGTCTTAAAATAGGATATATCCAAAATGACCTTTAAAACCTCCATCCTCTGCCAACATTGCCACGGCTGAATAAGATCCCAGTGGTCAACTTTTATTGTTTTTCTTTGCAACCTACTCTATTAAGAAAAAAAATGTACTTCCTAAACTCTGAATGCCTGCTATCTTTATGGTTTTAATTTGCTGAATTATTTCACTCTAAAATACTATTTCATCGCAAGGATGGAAAGGGGAACAAGAATAATCAATGGGTTTAGGCTAATTTGTCAGGACTATGCATTTGCCCAGATTTTTGCTGAAGGTAGTTTCTCTTGTCAAATATTATCCAAGTGCAGACAAGAGAGACAAACAATGAATAAAAGTCATTGAAATATGAAACGCAACTTCATTTGTTGTCCAGAATTTAAGAGCGGCTTATATTCTCATGCTTAAGTTAGGTCCTTATATTCTTATAAGGAAGATTATACTCAACTGTTATCTACTCAATATTCTTAGAAGTATGCGCAGCTATACTGACATGCATTTTTCATAAACTGAAATTAAGTGAAATTTTATATTCCGGGACACATTCATTAGAAATATTACATTATATGAGAAACCAACAAGAACATCAATACCAAACCCATGGCCTTACACACACACAAAGCCTCACAGCCATGATAATAATAAACTAATGGAAATAGGGAGGAAATTCAAAATTAAAAATTGAAAATCAAGAGTTAAAATTTGTCTCAAGTTGAATCCAACTATAATGACCAGTAGGGAGGGCAATAGTTTATTCTCAATGACCACTATCAGAGATTGAATGTCTGCTGCCTAGCATATGCTTTTTTTCCTCTCCTGTGCTTTCATCATGTATGAGCCAGCTCTATCACCATCAACATCATTTTTAACTTAAGACACTGGGACTTCTCATTATAAGAAACTAAACAACATAACGGGGCTGAGGAGATCGTAGAATGAAGAAGCTGATTTCATATGCTTCTAAAATTCTCTGGGCTCTAACCAGCCTCACAGCCCACCACACAAGAACAATATTTCAATAAGAAAATAATTCATTTCTAAATAAAAACAAATTGTTCCCATCCCACATGCTCAGACAGTAGCTCTGGTCACCTTTCCCTGCTTCCACCTCTTCTATACTACTTTTTTATATTTGAGTTTTGACAGGAACTCCTTGTTCCTCCTTGCCACCTTTGAGGTCCTGCTCATTGGGGTGGACTAGTTGAGCTTGGAGAAAATGATTCTTGAATCAACAAATTGAGCTTCTGGTACACTACATGCCACCTACAGCCAGGCTGAAACTTTTTAACTGGAATTTAAAGTGTTTTTGTGTAAGGGTGCTCTAGAAACATTTTATGGTATTTTATTTCTTGGTACTATCTCTTTGTGACAGCAATCAACTAAACTCCTTATGTGGTTGGGCAAACAGTTTGTCCTCTTTTCTGTAGAGAATTAGCAATGTTGGCTTACGTTTTACCAGTGAGAAGAGGGAGAAAAGGGAGAGGAGGGAAGAAAGGCAACAGAAGAAGTGGAACTCCAACACACTGCAAACTATAAGACTTTCCAAAGCAATCTTTTTGTTGTCAGCATCACTGTTTAGTTTTATCTTACTGGAACCGCCAGTGCAGTGACAGTGCCATGGTATATCCCAACATAGCATGAAGCAGGGGACATGTTCTCATCTGTGTATATGCATCATTTACTGTACTCTGCACAAAGCATCACTGACTGCCCTTCATTACTGCTAATGGAATCTCAAGGTCAACGACCAGTCATAAATGTCCATTCTAAATAAAATGTATTGAAGACAACCTGCCCAATGTGCTTTACATAGGTTTCGGGTGAGACTAGGAGTGTCAAAAACCCAGTTGACCTTTCAAGACAAAAAAACCTTATCAGATGCATGGATTTAGATTTTAAGCAGTTGCAATTAAATGTACCACTGAGATTATATATTTCCTGTGAGCTATTCACAGTTCGTGACATGTTTTATCAATATTCATTTTCTCTCCACCATGCTCATAGTATTTCTCCCACGTGGTTGTCTCCTATCATGCATATGTATGAGGCCTCTGGTGGTAGTACTGGTATCATAGCAGTGTTGTAACACTCTTTGCCACTTTGTTATTAAAAAAATACAGCTTTTTTTAGTTTAGTTTTCAGGTCTCTCCATTCTCACACAGAACAGCTGTAAGTCGTTAAGAACAACCCTCAAATCCTCATCAGACAGGATGAATAACATGTTTGAGTTCATAGATAAAGAAGAAAAAAGATGATGATCTGACAGAGAAAGTAAAAAGCCAACCAACCAAAAAAGCCACGAACAAATGACAATATTTGCTCCACCTCCCCCAACTCTTCTGCTCGGAAAGCTGCTACACTGGATAGACTCAGAGCATCAGCAGTGATCAGTAACATTTCCTCTGCGCTAAGAACCACGGAAACTCATCCAAAGTTCTTTTGATGTCACTCAAAATGAACCGCTTTCTCAAATATTTCTTAACTTTTTGTTACCATAGAGAGAAGCTGATTTTCTGGGAAAGGGAGAAGGAGTAACTAAACAAAGTCACAGGTCACCAGGACAGAACTATATGTTGATTTTCTCCACTTCACTGAAAATAAGTCATATGAAAATGAATTTTTGTACCAAATAAAAGGCGATATAGAGTAGCTATCAGATCTTCCCTTCAAAAGGAAGGATCTTTTAATAACAACTTGGCTTTACACTGTGAAGAAGGGAAGAAGAGGAGTGGGAAAGCATTAGATAATGGACTCTGATGGGACACGAGGTCATTACAGCAGACAGCTAGTTCAAGTATAAAGGAAGAAGGGTTGTCTTACCAATGCTAGGACATAAGATTAAAAAGAAGACAGGTTTACAAAAAACAAGACCAACAACAAAAAGAACCACAAAACAAACACTTTGACTGAAAAAAAACTACCCAAAAAAGAGGCATGTCCTAGAATTACATGGGAAAAAACACCATGCTATCTGCACTTCTGATGGGATGGCCCAGCTGCAGGCCACTCATATGCTGACACACTGTGTGTTTATAAAAACAGCATGAGAGTACACATGTAGACTTTTCTATACTCTGACCACAGCCTAAAGATACTTCTGGTATAGTTCTTTTTCCCATTTGAAGGCCTAATAGCAATTTCGTAGCAGAGGTGGCAATGCAGGGTGCGAGAACGCCCTGAAGCAGTGATACTAGCTGACAACGTAGAGGAGGAAAACTGTAAATGGACACCGAATGAAATAAAATCTTGACTTTTTCCTGAATGTTCCCCTGTCAAACTCCAGCCCTTCTGACAGAAGCTTTAACCAAATAAAACAAGCTTTTTCTAGTAATTACGTTCACTACTACTATTTCTTTACTCCAACGTCCGTTACTTCAGAGAGAATAATGGAGGTCCAGTTCCAGACCACAGAGCAACTGGGAATTAGAGGCCCTAGCACATTCCTGCCACTCAGCTTTTGATCATAGGTACAAATACTTAATTTTGTATGACACTATTCATTCTGCGTGAACGTACTATATTTCTCTACATTACATTCAGAAGTCTGACCAGTTTGGGTGATACTTACAACATCAGCAAATGCATAAGGATTTATAACATCCCCTAGAACATAAGTTATAGCACAGGGAATTACAACTATTCCAAACAAGACTGAAACTGCAAATTTGCAAAGTTCTTTTTTTTCCTTCAGTGTAAGGGAGAAACTGCTTTTGACAGCAGAATGTACTGGAAAATGTAAAAACACTGAATTTAAAAATGTTTGGAAAATATCGTTAAACCTTTCATACATTGGATGAAAACAGGTTAACAAGAGAACACAGAAATGTTTTTATTTGGCTAAGTAATTTTTATAGAGCAAGAACTACAGTTATACCATATATCTACCAGTCCGTTTAGATCATAAGGGTTAATTTTACAGAGGTTTGTTCATACGTATTGTTTGTTTTAAATGAGCTACATTAGCCAGATGCCAAGCTGATACAATAAACAGCCATGCCAAATCTAATGAATTAAGAACAAGAGAACCACATGAAGAAATTTTCACATGAAGTCAGGTAACGACAGGAAAGAAAAATTAAAATATAGTGAAATAAATTTTAAAAGTCTAACATTCAAGTTGTAGAGAGATTCTAAACATGAGGGCTGATGCATCACTGCCTTTACCATACCTATGCATTTTAGTCTAGTAAGTAGAAAATGATTTATTGTAACATGGAAGCACTGGGACTTTAAATAAATGCATACACCAGTAAATATTCCAGACAAAGGATTCATTTTCTGTTGAGTGATCAGAATAAATCATACCGTTTCTTAGAACAAAACTTTGCATTTAACTAACTACCTTGCTGCGTGGTTAATGCTCACATCAAACAGGCCTACAGAGGCTTCTTGAATACAGGCAAGAAAAGAGATGCCTGGGCTCATTACATATGTTAGTGCGGTTTAATGCTCAATTTTATTTTATTTTTTTTAAGCAAGGTAAAAGTGATGTAGGAGTCCAACCATGTTGGTAACAGAAGCTAAACGAACAACAAAATGATAGAAGTATTGTGATGTGCACTATTAACCCAGTGCCAGATAAGCCTCTAACGAGAATTGTATTAACCGTTCAGAAGAATTCACTACTCTTTTTGCTTGAGCTATCTGGAATTATTTGCATTTTCAATCCCTCTTCATACCGATTACTTAGAAGCAGATAAGTACCTGAAAGAAAACAGCCGGTGAAACAATATATACTATATATATGGCAAGGAGCAATATAAACCTTTTCAAACACTGACTGCACAGCCATGGTTCTTCCATGCATAAGAAACATTCGGTCTATTGCAGATTTCTTTCACAATTTATAATACCAAGCAACTAAAATAATACGAGTTGGAAAGATATCTGCATTTGTAGTGGGACAAAAATGTATATCAGTGTGGCCCATGTACTGTACAACCACACTCAAAACACTTTTAAAATGTACATGCATTTTGTAACTTGAAAACTTACAAAGGAACCAAAATAATATTTGGCAGTTGAAGCTTCTTTTCCACAGAGTGGCTGACAGCCCAAGCCCTGTGAAGGTAACCAGTGGTTGTACAGCGCTGTAGATAAAACAATCAATCTCTTTTCCGTATTTAAGCAAACTTAGAGCTATCTTACGGAAAACAGATCACTCACACCCCAGCATTAACCACTCGGTGTCCTTTGCAAGAATTTTTTTAAAAGCTAGTTTGTCTGTTAAAGATTACATAACTTAGCAACAGAAATGGCTTTGTCCTGCATAACAGCATTGTATAGATGGTTTAGAAAATTCATTTGGAAATTCCAATGCAATCGCTCCTTTCCATCCTAGCAAATCCATACCACAAATGTCAGCCTACAATCCTGCTGTAAACTATCACCTGGTTTTCTCCAAGGGACACAACGAAATGACCGATATACTGTGCAGAAGTCACTGCATTGAAATACCTTCTTAATCTGCAGTACCACAACACTGATAATGAATTATATCATTTGTGGGCTTGATATTAGATGGAAGATAATAAAAAGTAAATTGCAGCACACAAATACCTTCCCAAGGAGTAGATGATATTTCAATTTGATACCATTACAAAAGGCACTTGTACAGGAAGCAGGCAAATCCCTAGTAAACATAACAAATGAATCCTGACACAACTCCATTTAAGATACCCTCTCACATACGCATGCTCTTTCCACTAACACTCCACTGTGCTCATCTACTTGAACGTGACCTAATGCTGAAACTACTGCCCTCAGCTCTTAGCACTTTCTTAGGAACTGGCCACTTTGCTTATCTGCCTCTTTGCTACTGAGGAATAAAACAGAAAACATATTTTAAAGGTCATTCTAGAAATATTAAAGTTTAAGCACAATCAAGACTGTACCCTTCACTGTTTGAGAAGGCTGCCTGCCTGAGGATGTCATGAAGGAAAACACAGACATGTTGCAGACCAAAGATGTGAGAGAAAATACGTTAACCTGTTTTGGAAAATGAAGGAGTAAAGTTCCTAAAATAAACAGCCGCTCTTCCTCTGTGAAAGGCAATATAAGCATTATATAGAAGCTACCCTGCAAAACCATGATCTTTACCCATGCTGGTATCTTTTGCCCTAATACCCTTTGCTCACAGAGAATGTGAAGAAGCTGCTGAATGCAAATGAGATGGATAGAACAAAATGACCTCAAGTTCAAATCCTATAAAACATTTCTAGCTATGTTTTTACAAGCACTTCTTTGAGTTCTGTTTAATTAAAATAAAAGCATGATATATGCCACTGTGCAAAGCTATTCTGATAACCAGTGTAGCTAAGAAATAATGACATAGAAGTCCCCCTTAAGACAGTTATTTTAGAGAGGTACAGAGATTACTGCATCTGCGGCTTGGGGCCAATTTATCATATACCTACGAGTTTTCCAACGCTTCAAGGGTATTTCAGAAAGAGTTTATGGAAAAGGAAAGACGGGGCTATTTTTTTTTTCCTAATCTCTGCTTCACTGGGAGACAGCAAAAGATATTCTTCACGATATCTTTTTGGTCTGAGGAAAATTTAGAAAGGAGAATCAGTAGCTGAGCCTGCTGGACTTCAGCTGATGTTCATGATGTTTTTCGTTAGAAAATACACATTTTGTATTTGCTTGTTGTAAGTTTGCCAGGACAGGCTTGACATGGCAAATTATCTATTTTCTAAAGAAAGTGTTTGCAGGGAACTAAGATATTCCACACCAAATATACGAGTATCTGCTCCTTATCCAAAGGCTGCGACAAATACAAAGCACATGAGAAGGTGGAAGGACCCTCAAGCCTCCTTGTGGTGATTGCAAGGTACTTCACTACCCGGATCCTAAACGTTTCAACACACCTTTCTTTTATCTTTTTTATCGAGGGGAAAATGGAAGAAAATGGATTATATTGTCTATGTAAACCCTTACAGAGATACTATTTTTGTAGACAGAAAATAAGTTAAAAACCAAATAATTTTCATCTAAGCCCTTCAATTCAGTAACATACTGCTTTGGGATAGTAAGCAATCCTACCCGGTGGTAGGATGGAAACAGAGCAAAGCCACAGACAATGTAACCCGCAGATTTTCCTCCAGCAAGGTCTGCAGGCCACGGGGCTCCTCTCCCTCTTCTTTCCCTGTGTATTTTCAACTCCTGACTTGGTCTGTCCTTTCTGTATTCCACATTCACTGAGGATGAGAGTTTATTCTTTGCTGCTCCCTATGCCATCTGATTATTCAACTCTCCTTATCTCCAGCATGCCTTCAGGAAATCTGACTGCAAATAACAGTCCCTTCACAAACACCGCAAGAAGGATTGCTTTACAAGACTATTATGGATTGCCAACTATTAGACATAGCTTTCCAAACAGGGGTGGCCCCTGACCCCCACAGCCCTGGCCACACAACAGCCTTGCAAGACTGTCACCACCTCCCGGCAGTAACTAATGTGCTGAAGTCACAGCTGGAGTTCACAGGTTTAAACAGCCTCCTTTGCACAACATAATGATGTCCCACAGTAACTGTAGTGATGCATTTTTTAGAGCAATGCCTTTTAATACTATGAAAGACCATTGCAAAGGCATAGGACTGAGTAACTCCCACTGAAACTTAACAAATACAGAGATACTAATTAACAGCATACACGGCACAGCCTCCTGCCAGCCTCAGCATTAAGAACATTTGCTTTCTAGTTTGTCAAAATTTCCAGCTAGCTTTGGAACAATTCTGACCTCCATAAACTTTCCGCGACCTGTTAGGAGACAGGTAAGCAGATGCTTTTCAGCTGTAATTACCGCTGTGGTGAAGACAGACAGGGTGAGGTTCATTTCTCCAACAGCAGCAGCAGTACTCACCACTGCTGTCCCATCAGAGATTCCTGCCCCTACTGGAATGCCACCACGGTGGTTCAGGTAAGCTCTCCCAGATCCATGCCCACTGGAACGAGCCAAGCTAGCAATACCATTATTGATACAGGTTAAGCTAATGGTATTGAATCAGGGAATAGACAAATTCCATCAACAGCTTAACCAGTGGCCCCAAAACACCCTAATGAGCATCTGGAAACAAACTTTGAGGTAAAGAGTAAGCAAGGGTCATAAAATTGCTAGAAAATTAGGATTTGTTTTGTTTTACAAAAATCTTAGGCAATCAGCAGTACTTATACAGCTGGTGGCTGTCTGCACACAGAAGGGACCATTCTTGAACTGGCAGGTCAAGCTTCTCTCTCTCCATCAAAGCCATAAAGCAATAAAAATATTTTGAGAAGGGCTCCTTAGAAAAACAAACCTTCAGGGCAGGAGATACAGGTGAACTCTGATTAGCAGCTTGTTACTACAGCCTTAGTCCAAAAAGTGACCTCAATAAATTTTTTTGTCTAAAAATAGCAGCAAAAGGTGAAGAAATGGGTGTTAAGGGAATCCTCACATTCATTACAAAGAGATGGATATGCAATCAAGGAGTAAAGAATCATACCAGTCACAGGTAAGTTTGGAAGGAACCTCTGGAGATCATCCAGTTCAAACTCCCTTCCCCAAGTAGGGTCAACTAGAACTCAGTTCTAGTAGTCAACTAGAAGCTCAGTTTCCAAACTGCTGAATTTTCTGTATTTCAATTTGTGCCTATTACAGAAAGCACCACTCAGAAGAGCCGGGCTCCCTCACCACTACTCCTTAATATCAGGTATTTATACACACTGATAAAATCCCCTTCTTAGCCTTCAGTTCTTCAGGTTGAACAGTCCCAGCTCTCAGCCTCTCCTAAGTCAGATGCTCCAGTCTATCGCCTTTGCGGCTCTTTGCTAGACTCTCCCTAGTAAGTCCATGTCTCTCTAATCCAGGGTCACCCAGATCCCGACCCAGCACTGCTGAAGTATCACACCAGTCCTTGCATCTCTGGCAAGTCTGCTGAGGGTGCACTCTGTCCCACCTTCCAGTCATTAATGGAGATGTTAAACAGTACTGGATCCTGTAATAACTCCTGGGCTACCACCACGGGCTGACCACTGCCAGATGGATTTCATGCTGCTGGTCACACCCTTTGAGAGCCTGGCAATTCAGCCAGTTTTCCAGTACCTCACTGTCCAATTCTCTAGCCACTGGTCTCCAGTCATTTGTTCGCCTGTGAGGCTGTTCTGTTTATTGGTAGAAATATCACTTAATTTTCCCATGCTAGCATCTTTGAACCTGGGGCAAGGTTTTGTAAGCCGCAATAAGAGCAAGGTCCAGCCCTCTGAGTTGATGCTGAACATGGATGTGTGTTTTGAAATGGAACCAGATGTTCCAGTTTCTCCAAACTACTAAAGGCCAAGATATTTTTGCTGTCCTCTAATTATACATGTTTCCTGCATATATGGCTGTCCATATATGCATCCAACTTCATAGCTCAAGAAAGCAACAGAATGTTGATGCTCAAAACTGTATCACATATGTTCTATCAGTGACCCTGCTGTTCTTAGGGAATCCCCCTCTCTTAAAGGCAGATACATTTCAGACACAATTATCCAGATTGTGTGGCCTTAGGAAACACACTTTCTTAAAGCCTCAAGCACAACGCTCCATAATACACAAGCACATGTGTTTGTGTAAGGCACTTGTGCTATTAACACGGCTCACGTCTGTACTTAAACAAACACACTGCAGCTGAGAGACACTGACACATATTCCAGGCAACATTCCAGATTAGCTTTTCATTTTAGTTAGACTTTATCTTAGTAATTTGAGAAGTTTCTCTTCCACCACTTCCAGTGGAGGCAAGTCTCAATTTTTATCTCCAACTATGCCAATGCCTCTACCAAAAAGGCTTTGGAAAGTCACTCACCTCCTACAAAATTATTAATAAAGTTTATATTGCATAACTATACATTTATGCATTAGTAAAAATGATAAAACACCTAGGTTACATCAGTTGACTCAAAACAAGAAAGTCTTCAAAGGCACCAAGTATTCTGAGGAAACAGAGGCTTCTAATATAGGTTCATTGTTGCTCTTATAGCCTGATAGATTAGTGATATAAATTACATGTAATTAACCTTATTAAAACATTCAGTACAATAAAGCTCTTATATGAAGGAAATGCCTGTGCTACCTGTCTTGAGCACTTCTAAGTCATAACCCACAATTTTGCAGAAGATTTCCTGGCCTAATACAACAGCTTGACTACATAC
The DNA here is from genome assembly GCA_033124195.1 of Coracias cyanogaster. NCBI lineage: Eukaryota > Metazoa > Chordata > Aves > Coraciiformes > Coraciidae > Coracias > Coracias cyanogaster. The sequence goes on along the minus strand of JAVSBS010011701.1, from coordinate 17,669 downwards.
AGTCCTCATCTTGCAGGAAGACAAGAATTGTCCACACAGTGGACAGTCCAGACAGTCAGTCATCAGTGTTATGTCAGCTCCTTTCTGCTGCAGGGACAAAAAACCACACATAGCGGACAAGATGCAAAGACTCCTCCAGCAGAATAAAGTGAGCTTTTCAGCACCTTCCATGCTCAACAATATCTGAGAGGAGCTGAGAACATATAGGATAAAATTTTTAGGTAGTATGGAACAGTGTGTGTATACATTGTTAGAAATTAAGATACAACAAGATTTTTCATGAGGGAAGGAATGCTGTCTCTCTCCCACATTTTGACAAACGAGGATCATCAGTTAGCAAGAAATCAGGAGAAACCTCTGTTGTTACAATTAATTCCTTTGCTCCTATGGGTATGACAGCTTTACACAGAACATCTCAAATATAGCAGGCAGATCTTCAGTCTCCAATATCTAAATATAATGCCATTTCAAAGATCACCTGTGATCTTATTTATAACTAATCTGTGGCTTTTTATTGTTATTGATAACATTTGAACAAAAGGAGCGAATAACAAAGCCTGCTTACAAATTCCAGTTGTGTACCCCCTTTCCTGTCTTTTACATTTACACTCCATGCCTTCCCTTTCAAAGAGGAAGAAGTACTCTTTCAGCCTAAGGAGAAGGAAAATGAAGCTTTCCACTCTTCCCTTCTGTAACAGCTTGGAAAGCAGGTGAGTAGCATCAGACACTCTCTTCTGTTTGAGTGGGTTCAAAACCTGCCTTTTTCCCTGTCAGAAGAGGGAGTCATTAATATCACACTAGTGGCTATGCTGGGGAGAGTGGTCTCTTCTAGCCGCCTTCTTGAAGTTGAAATTAATAGAAAGAAAAAGAAGCTTTCCAGAAAGACAGGATCAGAAAGGAGGACTAGCGAGCAACATTCAAAAGAGTTGCCTGGTGGAAGGAAAACTGGGGTTGCCAATGCTTGCTATAAAACTGTTTATATACCTTTATCCAGTGACATACATGCAGAAGTAAAACATGAGCGTGATCTCTTGGAGCAGAGAGTAGAAGACAATGGTTTGACAGGCACTGTATTTAGCCCTCATCTCCCCACCACCAGTGTAATGATTTCACACAACTGACTTTCAAGATGAATAGCTTCTGATTCATGCCTGTGCGAAATCAGAGTAAACCACTTAATTAGATTAACTGATCTAATAAGCAAGGAGCTGCACAAAGATCTTAAAACTCTGGTTTTCCTCCCCCAGGGACATCTTTCACACACACACCCAAAGCGACTTTTTACCATGACAGCAAACAAATATTCCCAAAGAAGCCACCAAATCACCTCAGCAATAGCCTCTCTGGACATCTTAAAATCCTCTAGTATTGATATTCAGTGTTAAAAAGTAAAAAAGCCCAGCCAGTTACATGTATTAAAACATCAGATGTATTTCGTTGTAGGTGAAGTACATAGTCCATTCCTTTAAATTAAGAGACATTTCCTTCCTCTCCTTTGCCTGTTCCCTCTCTCTTTAAAGAGTAGGATAGGGCACGCTGCTTTTTCCTTAAGCAGCACACCAGATTTCCTGTCTTAAACACACTCTATAATTAACAACCAGCAAATAATGAGTACCCAGGATATATAAGTCTATTAGAGCGCTGGCAGTGCTAAAGACTCATGCTGTTTCACTGTGGGCTCCACTTGAAGAGGTGATTTATGGAGGACATTTTTTCATTAAGTAATAGCAAATGGTTTCCACCCTCACAGTACCCAGCAATCTTCTGGGAACAGAAAAACGATATTGAGTCCTTTTCTGGAGAGGAACATTTCAAGGACTTTGGCTAGAACATAAAATGACAATCATTTACTCAAGGTCAGGAAGAAGTAAGGGCAAATACAACCAGAGGTTAAGCGTAAGACACTTGATTACATAAAATCTGTCAGTTAGAGAAATAATACAGTTATTTTCAAAACTACCAAGGGCTCTAACTATACCCTTGCAGAAATAGAGGGGCAGATAGTCACCGAGTGTCTCAAATTATCATTACTATCACTACTTCTTCTATAGTCATTACTACCCCTAAACAGCTAAGCTCGTATTTCCCTTCATTACTCTAAATACACTGAGTGAATCATAGAGAAAGCTCCACTATAAAGTGACAAAGCTTTGAGTACTGCCTGTGTGCCAGTAATACCACAATAATTTTGGTACCTAATGACTTCAGTTACTGACTTCCTTCTCCCCTAGGAGTAACCGTACAGAGGAACAAAATATAATTACATTAGCACTCCTGCTATTGCACATCTACTTTCTCGGCAACTCTCCTGTGCTATTTACTATGAGACTGTGCCTGCTAATAAGGATTTTTCCAGTGTACGGACATGGAAGAATCATGTTATCATTATAAAACGTTCCTAGGCAAATAATTTGAGGCATATATGATAATAATATTAAAATAAACTTGTATGACATTCATGGGAATTGCTCTTCACATGTCAGGGATTCAGACAGTGAATTGTCAGTGACAGTACATCAAACCCCTGGTAGAGTCAGGAAAAGTCCATTGGAGTCTTGGCTCCCAAAGATCCAACACTGATTTTGTCAAATGTTTTCAAGACCTCACATTAATTAAAAAATATTGCCTACGTTGAAAGATCTCAGTTCAGGAGTTCAAGTAAGTATGTACAGCTACTAATACAGCTTAAATTTCTGAGTTGCCATGAACAGATTTCACTGTGACCTGGTCAAACAAGACAGAAGTACTACACCAAAAAAAATCACCTCCATATACTAGATTAATTTAATACCCTTTCGTGTTATAATACCTTTTTTTTTTAATGAATCAGCACAGTCTTACAACAACATATGACAACAGGGTAGAAAATATTAAGTCTCTGGGTAATTCAAGGAGTGAGCTGAACACTGGAAAAAGATTTTATTTCAAACACCCACCAGAGCCTTGAAAGAACCTTCCTTCCTCTAATACCACTGTACCATGGCCAAAAGGAGAATAAAAACAGCGTGCAAGCAGCACCAACACACAGAAGTACAGTTAGATGGTTCTTTTTTGACCAAGGACATGCACTTCTGCAGTACTGACTGGAAACACAGGCAAAGATACAGATTCATCCCACTCCTAAAAGCACCATAAATTGGGAAACACTGTTTTAGAGATCTGTATTATACACGCACAGTTTTCTCTCAACATACATAAGAGTTGGCCACGTCCTCACCTCTCCACTTAAATTGACTTTGTAATAGCCTGAAGATTAGAGGAAAGCAAGTACAGAGCCCAACAATTTGTTCAGTCATAATTTCTTACATCATACTTGCTCTTAATTTCTTTCTCGTTCAGTACCTCAAAAAATGGAGGAGATTTTGCAAAAACTACAGCTCTACTCTGGAACAAAAGCTGTTTTCTTAGAGTTCAAAAGAACATGAATACTTAGTTATAATAAAAGAGGGGCTCTGCTTACTGAGCCTGGTGAAGAGGGTGATATTGGAGGTGCTCCATAAGTACACTCACTTTGAGAGATGAGAAGCAGTTCCCCAGGGGCTCTCTGAAACACAAGGCAGGCAGGGTTCCTCATGTGGGGCCTGCTGCAGGGTTGTCCAGAAGATTCGATGAATATACGCATTTTCTGGATGTGCTCATCCCAAGAGCTCTTTGCCCAGTTCTACACACTGAGTGTCACCTCCTGCCTTCTGGATATGATAACATAGCCCTTGGAGCAGAGAAGCACTTTGCCTGTCACTGCTATAGCTGGGATTTGCTGTTGAAATCCAACAGGCTCCAATCATACAAAACACTTAAGGGGTTGTTATAAATCTTACATGGCAAAACATGCTTCCCATAATGTGTCTGTGAAAACACTCACAAACTCTTCAGTGAGAATCTTAATCTGTCTCTCTTAAAAACACAAATACTGGTCACTGTGCTCCCTAGGAAAAAAAGGATTGTATTTGTTACTGTCTTCTGCTCATTTTCCCACTTCAAAGGAGCAATAGTTTCAAAAATCCAATGGATTTTTTAATCCTATAGGAGCCAGAAAATGTGCTAGCTGCTATTTTTACACACAACTACACACATTTATTTCATGGGAATACATGCAGTACTCTTAATATTCCTTAAACCAGACAACCAGAGATACAAGCAAGTGTTCAGAGTCTGCACGCCTTGTCTTACTCATAACTGAATTCTATTAACCTTGATTACTTTAACTGACAATGTTTAAAGCTAAAGTGTAGATTAGAGTGAAAGCTGGTCCTGTTTCAGTGGTCCTATACTGTCATGCTGTCTTTGGGTTTTAAAAAGAAAGGAGGATTTGAAGAATTCACTTTTTGTCTAAGTTTTCAAATAGCCAAGAAGCCTAGATTTCATCCTACCAGAGGCCTCTGCAATAGTCATTTTACTTAAACAAACAGGGAGATCCCTGCTTATAAAAGACGACACCTTTCAAGATGAAGACTTCTACTGTTGCTATAGTATAAACACTACTTGTATTATTTGGTATAAATACTATAATTAGTGGTCAAGTTAATAAATGTTATTTGTTTTTTTAATTATTAACGAAAGCAGCCTAACTAAAGTCTGGTGGAAGGTGTTTTTCCATAGACTTCCAATAAACACTGTCTTCCCAACATCCACAGCTAAAGAATTTTCCTAATATTGAGCAATATCGCAAAGGGTAGAAGAGAACACAAAACATCATTTTGTAACTGCCACATAATTCTTCAGCACTATCACTCCCTTCCACTCAACTTGATTCTGCCTAATGTTAAAGATGAAAAGAGCAAAACCATCCATTATTGCAGGCCTGGTTCAGCATCTCTATAATTTTAAGTACTCTTATGTGACACAAGTGCATGTAAGAAAAAAGTTGAATTTGTTTCCACTTATGCTGATATATAAACACTTAAGGTCGTCTTCTAACTGTTACTCCTGGGACAAAGAAACGCAGGAGTTTGATTGGGATGTATCTTCAGTGACTTTCTTCATGAGAAATCACTAAATGATATTTTAATATTTGCATAGGAAGGAGCAATCCCTCCAAGCAGCATGACTTCAGGTCATTTCATAGTAGGGCACTTCCCTTGATGTCCTTTCAAACTTGCTTAGTCAAAGGAAGGTTGGACATGCACGTCCCACTACCTGCATTAGTGCCCCAGCTTCTGCTTAAAAGGATGAAATGTTCTGAAAAATTCCCCTAAATTAAAGTCAAATTGTTTCAAATGCCCAAATACAGCTGGTGACCTAAAGGGCACTGTGGTAGTATATTGACATTTGTTGACACAACTATACACAAGAAATAGCTGCAAACAATCCAAGGAAGTTGCGTATTGTTGATGAGGTATCAGCTCTGTAAAGTGAACATCACTCAGCTTACAAAGTTGTGTATCCATAGAGCTGCTGACACCGCAACATGACTACGTGATTTACATACTTAGAAAATTGAGTTTCATATTGAATTATAAAAGAAAATAACTGCAATTGTCTCAGTTAGCAGCTCCATGAATGACCTGTTCTGCTGCAAGGTTGTCCAATCTATGTAGTTTTCACGCATAGCATCTGAATAAATTTACACAATGCTGCCTAATCAAGGACTCTGATCAAGCAGAAGAGTACTTTCCACTATCTCAGATGTTTTTCAGCCGTCTGGATACCAAGAATCCATCAGGTCACTGGAACCTAGTACTGTTTGGAATGGGTAGGATTTGTCAATACGGGAATCCAGCACACTGAGGAGCAACACTGGGCTTAGGGACTCTTGGGAAAATGAAAGGACAGAGTGTAACACCAGGTGCCAGGAGGAGCATGGTAAGGAAAATTATAAGTTCTATGAAGGAGCCAAGCAACAGCATTGGAAAGCATCACCATTGGGCTCTTTTTTCAGTATTCATCTGAGTATTACTGACCTGAGAACAATTAGTATAAGCAGGGAGTTTAGACACAGGATCAGAAGAAGGTTGCTGATAGAGCACTGACTGTCCTGGCTAACGCAAACACTGTGTGTCACTATAGGGATCAGGAGGCTGGTCACAAAAAAAAGACTGAAGATATGAGGCTTTCACCAGATCAGCACAACCAGCTTACAAAAATATCACAAAACCAGTTTTATTACTGTAATGGAACTAACTTGATATTCACCAGAGGCCACAGCACTGAATCACCTGTGCACATTTCCAGCATGCTTAACACAGGAACAGAAATAAATCATGACAGTGTCAGATATTTAGCTGGAGGTACAGGAATGGGCTGGTAAACTTGCAAACATTTGAATTGACCCTGACCAAGAGACAGCAAAACAAATGGTGTTAGTACACGTAGTAAAACATGATCTGCAACCTATGAATGCCTGGATTAAAAACTCAAACTGTTACAGTGAGAAAACCAAATAAATATTAATAAAATAGTTTGCTTTATCATATTAAAACCCACTGAAGCTTGCTCATTAACTTACCAGTAACCTAGTTATTTAATACTGTTGCCTATTTGTCAGGCACAACAGCATTTCTTTTGTTTCATTTCCTCTTTACTGCCTTTAGGAAGGGACACAAAAAATTACTTAATAGTTTATGTCATTCTCTAAAAATTGTCTACAGCTTAAGAACTAAAATAATGGCATTAAATCTATGCCAGATGATGCAACATTACTCTTAACAGGTGCAAAGTTTATATTGAATGAAATTTGTTAAAAATAAATAAAATAAAATAAATAAAAAAGTACAAAATTAAAAATAAAAAAAAAGTTAAAAATAAATAAAATAAAATAAATAAAAAAGTACAAACGGAAGTCTCAAACAAGTCTTAGTCTTGATCAAATGTATCAAGTTTTCTTTATTATTTTAAGTAAAATACAGATATGTCTCCTAAAGTACTTGGTTGCTGCTGGGATCCTTCAAAATATGTTATCTGGAAGAAAAACCTCTACAAACCAGGTAAAAAGACTGCAAATCCCACTGACACCTCACAATAACCACACTTCCTCTTCCAAAAAGACCCCAGAAGTCCCTCATACAGGAAAATCATGGAATGCCTTAATTCAGTGCTTAGCAATGAAGGAAAAGTTTTATGAAAATAAAACTGCTGAGATACCAAGAAGGATAAAGCGTTCCAAGTTAAAAGTCTTTACTCTTTCGTAAAGTTTTGATTTCATAGAAACAGTAGATTGTTAAATTGTCCTTTAACATAATTTCTTTATATCACTCTGTTAATTTTCAGTGAAATCTCATTAGAGACGGATTTTCCAGCAGTACAATATGGTTCAAACATTCACCCATGCAGCATAGTTAATACAAGAGCCGCTCTATTAAGCCAGATGATTAAAACATGTACATATCTAGTAGATTTTATGGCAAGGCTACTTGAAGACTTGCAGCCAAACCAGCAATGGAGTGAGACAGAATAGTTTTAGAACGTGCTTTAATGACTCCCCATAAAGGAACCTTCTCTGTAGAACCAGCTGCGGCTGGCAGCCTGAGAGGATACCTGCTGGCAGGGCTCGGACACCAGGTAACAGAGAAACAGAAGAGAGTGATGCCTGTTTTGGAGACAGGCACACTCCCTGCTGATTCATTACTTGGAGATTTAGGGAAGAGGCAAATATAAAATTTATTCATTACTAATGAAGAGAAGAAAAAGGAAAAGAAAAAAAGACTAGGATTTCAAATGCACACAATTATACTAGTTTCAGATATGCTAAATTGAGGAAAAACATACAGAAAAAGAGCACAAAATATTGTAATGCAAAATATTGCAGTATTTGCTAGGAACCTGTGAGGTCAAGTATCACATTGGGCAGTAGGACCCGCTCACTAAAGCCTTTCTTCACTGGTGGAAAAAGTCTTCTCCAAACATTTACAGATCACATGGCATACAAATAGCTGCAAAATGCTGCCATCCAGCTTGTCCACCTACTAGGTTAAAAAAAAAAAAAAGAGAAAGAAAAACAAAGGCTGGTTTCTCATAGAAATGAAAATTCCTCATGGAGATGGGAAGTTTATCCAAAAGTAGAGAGGAAATCAACTGATACGTAAGAGTTGAAGTTCTGGACCAGTATCTACTAGGGGTGAACAGGTCTTCCTTGCAGAGTCCTGCTGTCCTGGGAAGAGCCAGGGAGAAGCAGAACAAGTTGAGGCTTAAATCCGGGTTTAAATCGTTACCCAGCTCCCCATCACCCAGCAACAGGGCTGCTGCACTCCCCTTGACTATCTTACAACGCAGTCATGAGAAAACAGCAATAAGACAATAAGACTACATAGCACAGAATAGCCAGAGAACTGTACGACTTGCAGAAGGGACAGAGGAGACCTTTATCCCACATCTAGCCCAGGAGCAGGGGTGACAATCACCCTGCAGCTGCCTCCTGACAACAGCTTGGTTTTCAAACAAGCACAAAACCATGTGCTACTATTTAAAATTTCGAGATCCTGCTCTGAATGCTTTGTAATCCACATTCTTGAGACATTATCTTGTTACCCAAGATAGCATTTTATAATTTATTTTAGGAATAATAAAAGCTATTAGTTTTTTCAGAAGAAAGGATTATAAAAAAAAATAAATAAATCATTATTTATATCCAGGACCTAACAAACAGAATTAAGATTTTCAGCTGACTGGCTAAGCAGTGAGCTGTAGTGACTCCATTAAATAAAATCCATTAAGTACATCCTCAAACAAAAACACTCCTGGAAACACTACTCTCTTGAAGCATAAGGTAATACTTTGTGTTTGCATGCTGAAGTGATATTTTCTTATTAGCAACAATACTACTGTAGAAATTTAAAGGAGTTTTTTTAAAAGCATTTTCAAAGGAGGTGTTTTTATCAAAAGTTATTTTCTAAAAGTAAAAGATATTATCTGTTCATATTTAAAATGTAACTAAGCCAAAATAAATGAAGAAAAATATGAATAGTAAAGGATAGGAAGAACTTGTTCTACTTCCAATTACTTTTTGTGATACAGTAACATTTAATTCAGCAGGTGATATAATTCACACTTCAGAATCAAGGAGCTCCTATTAACACAAGGATAATATTTTGCATTAAGCAAAATATTTTTTTAAAAATTACTTTTCTGTATCAGCTACAAAGATTGACACTATAAACACACATCAATGGATAAACCCAGATCTCACAACAAAAATCCCCTATAACACGACATATGTATTGATGTATATCTTTATTTTGCAGTTAACAAAAAATCTGATTAACCAACTACAACACGATGCAACACCTCTAATATGCTGTGATCAGGTATCTCTGAACATGATGAAAATTAAGTGATCCCAGTAGAAAACTTTTACCTTTCTCTCACTCTAGTGGATCATTGCAAAGTTTTCCTGTGTATTTTTAAACTAAAAAAAAAAAAAATATATCGTTTGTCACGATACTGTACATACTGAAGCTGTATTGTATATACTGAAAATTACAGTGGGATACAAAAAGGGGGAAAAAGAAAAAAAACCCTTATTTTCATGTCACTACAGTAAGGTTGATATAGATAGTTTTGATCCTCGCTTTGTGATGCTTTTGCAAACTTCCAAAGCATCATTGCTTTGAGGAAATCAGTAGTACTGCACATGGGAGAAATGCAACGCGCACGTGGGCTGGGACTGCAGCACAGCCCTTTGGGGTGGAAAGATACTGAAAGTAACCAGAAGGAAAAAAAACGCTTTATAAAAACTTGCTGTAAACTTCAGAGCGTCCATAGCGTCAAATAACAATGCAAAAAGACGAGGAGAAGAAGAACGTGGGCCATTGTTCCTTCAAAACAGAAGGCGAAAGGAGACATGCTACTCGTGGCATGTAATTACAACATGAATATTAATGTAAGTTTTGAAACAGAAAGTACCAGGAATCCCAAATAGCTCCATATTTAGAGATTTTTGTCACTGCGTGCTAAAGCAGGAAACGTCTTAACACATAAAAAAGCATTTATGCGGGCCTTAAATAACAAGGTTTGCATATAGTGACTCGGGAAAACAGTGCAAATCAATCACATTGTAAGACTATACCACCTAAGCTGTAATACTCCGATAGCCTGGGAAGCGCTGTGAGCACCCGGCCTGACAGACTTTCTTGCTCTGAACTGGAAGTTACACATGAAGGGGAAAAAGGTCACACACATGAATTTACTACTATCAGTCACACGGCAGATGAAGTCCCCAACACCCGGTCAGGCTTATTAGTTTACAGAGCTCTAATATAATTTTTAAATTCTTGATGTAGTCCGTAGGAAGTGAATACAGTCCTCAAATTTATTTGTTTTATGACTATTCAGTGTTAGTTTATGTTAGAAAGACTGGAACTTAAAGGTGTGAAATCAGAAGATCTACTGCTCATACTGCAAATTAAATCAGTCCCAGAATGCTGCTTCTGAGTTTTAGCAGCAACTAACTTTTAGAGCAAAGATTGTGAGTAATTCTAATTAACTTCAAAAGATTCACGTCATATAAGGCTCAGTATAGCCACCCAACCCAGAAGCAAATAAAAATATTGTACAAAATCATTGCAGCATGCTCACACCCTCATAAAGATATTTTAACATCAAGTAAATATTGCTGACAAGTTGAAGTTAAGACCACCGAGCATAGGAATCAGGTAGATGTGACCTTACTCTCAAAGATTTCAGTTTTTGTTATGTTGCCCTAGACAAACAATGTACAACCTATACCTTAGTTTAATCCTTCTCTTATAATGATCACATACTCAGTCACAACTACTGTATGCTACAGACATATGCCATAAATGCAGAGTCACAATTGTCAACATACTTCAAAAACCACAAAAGTATCATCGGCTTATGTAAAAAAAAAAAAGAAAAGGAAAAAAAAAAAAATCAATGCTATGGTAGCAGGGCAATAAAGTACATAATTACTTTTAATTAAAGCAGAAAGTAATCCGTTTTGAGATGAAAACTATTCATTGCAAATAAACAAAAGTTGAGGATAGGTGCACAAGTACCTGGAATTCTGAGACCTCCCGAATACTGATTTTCTTTGATTCACTCTTAAATTTACATATACCTATGCTAACCCTTCTCAATTTCTGTGAAGAAAGAATTATGCTTCAAGTTTTCTTGTCTTGAAATAAAAGGCTTGGAGAACTGAATTACAACCCCCTGAAAAGAGAGATTTAATAGAATCATCAAAGGACCACAGCTGCACTATTGGATACCACCCTAATTAATATTACATAATCCATACAACACATGTGATCAATTTAGAGGTCCCAGGAGGTTCTTAAGTGAATGAATGCAATTTGTAAGCTCTGATCTGTCACTTCCACTTAGAGCAGAAGTGTCTACATTTCATATTACATTGTAATGCATGCTGTAAGCCTCTATCAGAACTCCAATTACTCATATAATGATCAAGTTCCGCGGACATAATCAGGAAATGGGGGAGACAGGACCTGCAAAATCACAAGATGATGGCAGATGAAAGGTAGGGAGACAGGTATGAAAAAAAAGTTACAAAAGGGTCACGCGTAACCTGCTTGGAAAAGCTACAGTTATTTGCCATTGGTTGGCACTGCGAGGAGGAATTAATCAAAATCCGCTTTACTTCAGGGTTATTTTGCATGAAGTGGAAAAAAGTAGCAGCTTAAGCTGTATGCTTAAAAGGAAAATTAGGTGCTGAACCTGGGAAAACTTCAACAGAAAGCTTTCTGCACATCTTATTTCCTACACCTATTCTATTACAGGAGTTAAAAGAAAGTATGGTTTCAGTCCTTTAGCAATTCACCTAGTAAAAAAGAAAAAAAAAAGTATAAATTCAGTGCTGACTGGCTTTGATCAGAAAATTAACTTGCCTTCTGAAGGCATAAACAAGAGTTGCAGTTTTCACAGTACATTTTATACATACCAAAATTTGAACTACTGAATTATAGCCCCATTTAGAAAGACTAAAAGGTTACGCTTAGTTAAGCTTGAAACCTGTCTCCATAGCAGAAATTGGAAAACTGAACTGTAATAGATCTGAGATCTTCCTAATGGGATAAGCATCTCATTTATAAAAAGCAAAACAGATATAACAGGAATGGCTTCACTTTGGCCAACTTGTTAATTGAAAAACTAAATAAGCGTTGAAAATCTTTTAAAACCTACTCAGAAATTTCCCATAAAATTATATGGGATGAAAGATCTGGAGATGTCTAAATTTCACAGAAAAGAAATCTTACAAGTCATTTTGGGTAGTAAATCAAATCCAAACACTACCACCGAGGAAATCTCCAAGACAATTAAATTTTTTTCCCTAGCCAGGCATTAAAGTAACATCGTTTTGAACTAAAGCCAGTGACAGGACAGGTCTGGGAAGGAAGGCTTTGGGCTGGCAACCCCAGCTCTGCTATATGCACAGCTATTAACCTTTATTTACAAAGTATAATACTTACTTTATAAGATGCTGAAACAATTAATGTAATTTTAAAATCATCTAGTATTGCCAATGGAATAGTAAATCTTATCCAGAACTAAAATAAATCAGATTTAATGTTTTAGAGTAAATATATATATATATATATATTTAAAAGATACTATAATTACACTCAGTAAATTTGGCTCCAGATAATTATTATGCCAACTTTCATTGAAAGGAAAAAAAAAAATGAAAGAAAGGAGGAAAATCATTTTTGGAAGGGGAAGGGAAAAGCCAGGGCAGCGACGTTCATAATGTTCCATTATATCCTTATTTCATTCTGTGGCAAAGATCCCATTGACTTCAATGAAAGTACCACTTCGCAGGAAAGCCACAAGCACAATTAAATAGTTTCAAAACAATTTTAGCACACTGTTATCCTTTTTCAACTCTGACAAATCCATTTCTTTTTTTTTTTTTCCTTCTCTTTTCTTATTGTTGTTGCTGCAGTTCCTGTACTTCAATGAAGCAAGTGGTTCTTCAGCAGCCTCTGCAATGCTGGATTTTGTGCAGAGAAAACACACAAAGGCCCATCATGCAAGATTATAATAATCAAAGTAAAAATGTATTTAGTGACAGTGTGGTTGATGTGAGTGAAGTGCAAGACCAGAAATGGAAATTTACACAGTCTGGTTAATAACAACCATCACTCACAATGTTTATGCTGATCCAAATAGGAAAGCAAGAAGAATGAAACCAAGCGGGGGGGAGCAAGTGAAATACCGTGCTTTATGGAAGTATCAAGCTTGCTGTGAAGTAAATAAGTGAAAAGATTACTAATCAGTCTAATGTTTTTGTAAACAGATCTTTCAGAGAGAAGGCACAGCATCATATCAACTACTATACATACAATGAACTCCAACATTTCAAATACATAAAGATTTAGGACGTTTTGCTACTCTAGAAAATAGACATTAACTACGGTGGCAATGTAGTTGGCAATAGGCAGCAATTATAAAGAGAAAATGGTCAAAGAAACACTTTTCTATTGCACTGCACTGAATTATTTATTAGAAAAAAATTCATCTCAAGGATGCGCAAGATTTCCACAACACTGCCACAGATGTTAAATACTTGGTGTTACTCCGTGAGATGAGTTACTTCCCTGCCCGGCCATCGCCGGGTGCCGCGGGCGGCCGTCCCCAGCGCCAGGCCCAAGGAACAGCTGCCTTGCTCCGTTACGCTCAGCTCCATTCCCCAGCTAATCTTTTTACAATGGACTTAATCTGGTTAACGGCAAAGAATGGCGAAGTGTCAGAGTAATTGGATAACAGCCTGAGATTCTGTAATTATTTCATTACAGCAGCAGACACTTTTTAAAGCAGGGGACGCCCACGAGCAGCGTTGGGCCGTGTCAGCCCTTGGCTGCTCCCTGCCCGTGCTCCTGAGAGCGACCGCCAGAACAACACCAGCGGCCTCACAGAAATTAAACCATATTTAGGACAAATTTAATTTGCATTATGCTTTTGTTAACTACAAGCTAAGCAGCTTACCTTACCAGCTTTGGGATACTACACAATATCCCAACAGACTTATTTTTCTCTCACGTTTTCTTCCAGCTGTGGTTCCTCAGCAGCCCTGAAGCTCCACAGTTCACCTTCCCTCCTTTTTGTCCCTTTGCTCTCAGCTGTGTCCCCTCAACAAAGAGGAGAGGAACACTCTGGCCACAGTGCTGGGTGGGCTTCACCCTGCCGAGATCTGGAATCTGACGGGAGCAGGGTGGCAGTGGGATCTCCTCAGGGAGGAGCAGCTCTGTGATGGGACCCAGCAGCCAGGAGAGCGGTGGCAAAGCCTTTGGCCCTCCTCTGCACCACCCAGTCTCTGCTGAGGAAGGGAGGCATGCTGCCCTGCTGCACAGCTGCTCCACCTTTTGAAGAGATCAGAACAAGAGAGTAAAGATAGCCTGGGCACAGCCATGTATGCAACGTCTCACCTCAGACTCATTTTTCCATGGCTCCTTGAGCTTCCTACCAATTCTGTCAAAGTTTGGTTCTGGGGCAGATGGACAGTGAGAGCATTTAGGAATGGAAAACAAGTTCTCTTGGGCAGAAGATTGTTGTTTCAAGTTTATCATGAAATAGCCTGCAAGATTTGCATGGCTACCACCGAAAACTGACCAAAATACTAACAGACGAGGTGTCCTGTCTCAGATCTGTACCAACACCTGACTCTACGCCACATGCACAGGTACGCCAGAGGTGGAAAAGCCAGATGAGGGGTGTCTGGTCCTCACTGGTGTGGACCAACAGTGACACCTGGGGGAGAGAGAGGCAGGATGAGCAGAGCTTATTCCCTTTCCTCAGGTATCAGGAGCAGCTGAGCAGATCCTCTGTAACCAGCCCCTCAACCTACAAACCAGGCCTTTCACCTCTTGATGAATTCTAATGGATTTTTGAAAAGCACTTAAATTCCAAGATCTCGCTACCCATTTATTGCTGGTGGATCTGAGCACCTTGTGTTCCATTGTGGAGTGGTGTTGACTTCCAGTGAGGAGCCAGTGAGGTCACCCAGCACCATTTCAGGCCCAGAATAAGAAAAGCACACAGATATTTCTATTCTTAGAGTTGGTAATGCAAGTCTTAAACTTCATTTACTACAGGTGTGAAATTCTTCTCACAAAAACATTTATATTTCCTCAAAAGGAAATCAGTCATGAGAAGAATTATAGCATCATTTTGTACTAAAAAAATAGAATTTTACAAAAAAAAGAACGATATTTTTAAAATTTGGCGGGAAGGATTTAAAACACCCCAGGGAAAACTCTGTAATTTGTGTTAACTACAGAGCAAAAATGCAAACTTAATGGGTACACTCCCAGGAATAAATGACCTTGCACACTTTTCTCTTCCTCCTCCCTATCTGCACCAGAGCGTCTCAACTCCCACACTTGACTTCTTGCCTCCCTTCTGAACAACCTGCCTTCCTGAGCACAGTGTCACTATTTATTTATTCATTCTTATCTTCAGGGCAAAGGGCTGGAGAGGGTTCCTGCCTGCAGCGAATTATCCCCCCCCCCCCGCTTTCTTCCATGGTAGTGGAGAAAGCAAAGTGGCTTCAGCAGACTTGGAGACAGGAATCTTGTCAGCGTCCTTTCTCCACAGTATTGTCATGGCTGGTACAGGTTGGACACTCTGGTGGGGCTCTAGCAGCTTCTGCGGCCTCACACACATTAGAAATAAGAGAGGGAATGAGCAGTTCCAGTTAGTCACTGGAGTTGCTTTGCTCTGTGGGTGGCCCTCATGATAAGGTCTAATTCTCTGAAAATAAACTGTAGATTTTGAACAACCATTTCAGCATTCCAATGAATTGCAGAGATACCTGTGATAATACATTGTCATCTCAAATGTTTAACTTGAATTACTATAAATCTAAGTAACCAAAATCACAGCAAATTGCTCAGTAGTAAGTTAACTTGACACCAGCAGTTACCTTCTCTCTGACTTCATTTGCTGTCCACAGCTCAAAACTATGTTGTTTCAGAGGTTTTGCATAAAGCATGTACTTTTTTTTTTCCTCAGTGAATACCAAACAGCTCTCAAGAATCATTACTTTTTTCAACTCCAACTCTTCTGGAGAATATTTTTGTACAAGTACTTGAGAGAGGTGACTCATAACAATCCAGTAAGAATTTTATCTCACTCAACACATATTTCCTCTTCCTTATAGGAGTATTCGGCTACTCCCCCTCTGCAGAAATACACTATTCTGCAACTTCAGACCACTGACTTTTTCTGGACAAACTCACGAGATGAACACTTCAACGCAGTTTTGTGGTGCTGCTCACGTTGCCTTACATGACAGCAGAAGCGATTTGAGCAGAGTACCCCTCCAAGAGCAACAACCACAGCTTCCAGACACTGCTGCAGCTCTTCACCTTCACAGCCATGTGAGCTGGACACGGAGGGAGGTGAGCCTGGCTACAGGTGCTTATGGAACACAAGGCTCGGGGAAAGGATAGGCCATAGCATAGGAGCCAATATCAGCACGAGAAGTGTGAGGAGGAAGCTACTGAAAGGTTGATGCTTATGTACAGTAGGAAGTACCTGACATGTTGTGCTTCTTATCACAGCAATGTTCAAAAGCCTTTGCTCCTCCTGAAGATCACTTTCCTGCTTTAAAACAACCTCTTTGATAAGGTTAGGAAGCAGAAACCTAACTCAAGGTTAGGAAGCAGAAACCAAGGCAGGCAGTTGAGAAGTTTTCCAGACAGAATTAGTGATTTTATTCTGCCTGAAGCAGTGATAGCAATGAATCTCAAATCACTAATAAGAAAATTGACTGTTTCTGAAGCATGACTCAAAAATTTCATTACAGAACATGTTTCTTGTAATCAGTGTACAAGAGAGTACAAAAAAAAAAAATCTACTTAACTATTGTATTGATATACCTGTAGAATTCACAAATTTCAGGTCTCATTTCATCCTCAGAGAAGAGTACATCTCAGAAATTGTGACCACGTACTGCATGAATGAAATCCTGTTGCAGTCATGCCAATGGTACGCAGTCGTTGCAGCTAATACTGCCAAAAGCAAAGCTGAATACTTCCTGATGGAAACAACCATAATATTTTGCCTGCACATTCCCACTTGAATGCAAATAAAGGATACAGTCGACAAATCAGAACAAAAGAGGATAGGAAGTATTTATGGCATGATAAGGACTGGAAGAACACATGAATGAAATGCTGAAGCCGAGTGGAACAACATCTGTCAGATAACAATCTTACAAGCTCCCTTACTAAATAAGGAAAGGACTGAACAACACTGTATAGTAATGAGGACTGGAAATTACAAGCTCTATTACAATGTGTCCATTCCCTGTAAGTTCAGACTATAGTTTTACAAAACAGCTTATTAAAAAATATTTCCCTTTAGTCACATATACAAGAGCCCATAGAGTGAGAGAAGTATGGCGCAAACTTAGTGAATCGACCCCATAAAGCATAAAAAGGTGTACTTTTCTGCACAGTTAAATGCCAAATTTACAGCTTTTACAACAGCCAGATGACTTTTTAGCCATTCACACTCAGGATGTATTAGGACTGCGTTTACTCACTAGGAGGATGTGTTGTAAGAAGTAGGGAGACCCAAAAAGCTAATTTGCAGGGAATGATTGAAAGTCCTGAAAATTTTCATCATTCATAATAAATGATCCAAATGGTTTTGCATTATTAAAGCTAAGAAGATATGTAAGGTCAATAGAAAATAAGCCCTAATTATCAAACACTGAACCGCTAAGTCCATATCTAGTGAAAACCAAAGCCTTC
>JAVSBS010011698.1:0-19990 GCA_033124195.1 Coracias cyanogaster | reverse complement strand
GCAGTCACAACATGGGAGTGTTATCAACACCCTTCTAGCTCCCAGCACAAAAACACTGCAGCTGTGGGGAAAACCAGTTCAGTCAGACCCACTACACTCTTCCTTAGCGAAAAAAAACACAGTTTACACTTTTCGATCACTAGATAAAATGTGTCACCTTAAAATGCTACAAAACTCTGAGGACAGATTCTGTTATCTTGGAGTATTAATAGCCAGCGCAAAACAGAAGTACAGCCTTTGCGTTAGGTTTCTTTTACTAAAGTTGATTTGAGGTTTGATTTATTTGGGAAAAAAGTGACAGAACAGGGTAAAGTAGATCAGAAGTTAATTGCCCCATTAAAGTTAAGTGGGGAAGAGTGAAGAGCACCTGTTCACTTTTTGGTTAGTACAAGCCAATGCTTCAAGTTTCCCTTTTGACCAAGTAAGTATAGTTACTTCCCAAGTGCCCAGAGGCACCAAAAATGCTTTACGGGATGGAGATATCATAGTTTCAAAGAAAATATTGCTATGCTGAGCTTATATGTCATTTTAGTTTTTTAAAAGTTTGATAAATATTGATAATTTTATGTTAAGCTTTTCTGAACTGAAGGTCTTGAAAGGCCCACGTTCCCTATTGTTGTGAATCAAAGGTTTTAGTGAGCAGCTATGGCATAGTGGTACATTATTAACCTACTACAAGCTACCGAATGTTCTGACACTGGTAGCTTTTCAGTTTCCAAAGTGTCCTTGAGCATCTGAAGTTCTGAGCAGATGTAACTACATATAAACTGCTGTACTAAGTAATGTACAAATGCCATAAATATTTCAAAGTTTTAAAATATTGGCCCTCAATTCAAAAAATGACACAATGAACACTGTTTGGCGCTACTCCAATGACATAATATGGCTTCAAGGCAGAAATTTGGATAATGGCTGGGTCAAAGATGGCAAGGCAATGGCACAAAGCATTGCTGTGGTTTAAAAGGTTTACAAAACTCTACTGAGGCTGGATGAAAGAATGAGTTTAGATAACAGAATTGAAACCTGCCTGATATGATCACATTAAGGTAGAAAACTTACTGGTAAGTTTGAGGTAGGTTCCAAGCATTTTCAGTCCACCTTTAAACAAGTGGAACTCCAGTAACTTCAGCAGTATTAGTTCTGATTTATGGTAGTATAAATGAGAGAAGAATATACCCATATGTCTTCCTGCATGCCTGTAATAAATCCTGCAGGCTATTGGTGCTATATAAATAATATATTAGGTTAGGGATAAATTGCCAGACAGAGAGTTACATATAAATATTGCCAAAAATGGGGCTTTATAAGGTGATTTTTGTGGCACATCTTACAAATAATGTCATCATATGCAACTTTTTCACAGAATATTCAGGAACAGGATGCAATAACAGAAACTCCATTTCTATTGCAAAGGGAAGAGAATTGTGGCCTCAAGTGAAATTTCTAAGCACTCTGTATCCAGATGCAGAAGACTCCTTCCCAAATTGTGACTTCTGTATATATCTTAATATCTACCTTTTGTTCTTTTTCTTATAATACTGGCTATAACAACATGAAAAAAGACAACTGCCCCATGCAGCCTCAGTTAGGAACATTTCTATTGGAGCAGTCAAAGATCCTTTGTAATTACTGGGCTCAGATGAATCTAGATTTAAATAATGGATTGAATGTTTGAGGTTTTTTTGCTGTTGTCCCCTTCAAGCACTACCACCAATACTATCTGTACTTAATTTTGTGCTTAGCTGCAAGATGTTGTCCATGCCATTTACAGAACATTTAACTGTGCAGATAAAATCATTCCTTTTCAATAAATCCTCAAGAAGTTGTAGTGAAAGCTTTTCGTTTGGTAGCTTGCTAAATTATAAATAACTAGACAAAGATATTATGAACTTGAAGAACTATTATCAAACTTACGCCTCTCGTCATTAATGTTCTAGACTCAGGTTTGCCTTATTTTTATGTTTGGGGTTTTTTATATCTGAATATATTTTAGCACTGAATATATGATAAAAATTGCTTTTTCTTGGTGATCTTTTAAATACTAGCATAGAAAAAGAATATCTACCCTGTTTGATCTATTTACACCACATTCACTGAGGTCCTACCGAGTGACATAAGGACCAGTACATGTACCTGTTTCTGATTTAAGGTGTTGGGGTTTTTTTTAAGTGATTTCATAACCCATTAAGAATTGTAAATTCTTAAAATTTCAATCAAATCAGAGCAGTCTTAAAACATACTCCACTGTAACAAATGGAAGGGCATCATCACATGCTCTAACTTATGGAATCCATTCTAACACAGATCAAAATGTTCAGCTATTACTGGAAGGAAACCAAGTGTAGAGGTGTATAAAGCCTTGAGGTTGGTCTAATGAGGGAAATTTTTTCAGAAGATACGATACTTAGGAAAGGATGCCAAAAAAATAGAATCACAGTGCTGGCCTCTTTTTGAACACAGGCTTTAGTATACTTTACCAGAAACTTGGTTTTGGTTTGTTTCGGTTTTTATTTTTTTGGGGTGGAGAAGGAGTGGTTGATTTAGAGATGTTTGAGATGTTTAACAAGAAATGAAACAATGCTTTCTGAGATAAGAAAAACATCTCATACAAAACATCACATACTGGGAGAAGGTTATAGTATGCCAGAGGAAAGGAGTGAATAAGGTACTAATCTCAGGAAAAATCTTAATACTTAAATCTGAGTAGATGAAGGGATAAAACTTTACATTATTTAGAGTTAAATTCAACCCTAAGAGGTGAGTTTGCAGAAGATCTAAGTGACCTATTAAGAAGGAAAAATGTCTGTCTGTGCAGTCAACTGGACTATGGCTTCACATGGCTCTGAATTTAACAGGAAATGCAGACTTCCAATACTTCTAGAAAACTGAGTCAATGATATGTTTCCAACCAGACAGCAAAAGATATTTTGAATTTTGAGGCTTCTCGCTACTAATCAACTTCTAGACCAAATCACAATCCTTAGCTCTCAGATTTTCTCAACAACATAGTCACATGAAAATGAGGAAGACAGTATGTTCAGTCCTTAGTATTATTTTGTGATCAGCTGCAGATCTAAGTTTTCATGGATTGCCCATGGTTCACAGTTTGTGACTACAGTTTGTCTCACAAGTTCAATTAATTTTTATTTTCTTTACTATCTCAGAGTTTATATTCATCTTTATTATTATTTTTGAGCTTTTAAAAAATGCATTAATATTATGGTGGCTTTAGTTCTGTCATTTTTTTACATTATCATTGTTAATAATTTATTCCAGTTCAGATAAAAATTTTTAATTAATTGGTTCATTTTGCTGTCTCTACACTTTACTAATGCACTTAAAATTTGTTCCAAGTTTTCTGGCATAAGGCACTATGTATTCTTGTTGGTGTCTGCAGAACCCCTGTTAAGGCTGGAATTATTTACATATGCACAGTGAAAGGCATATACCATGGTTACTCTTTATCCTCTCCTGCTAAGTAAGCTGATCCCCAGGAACCTGTAGAATTGGAGGTAGAATAAGCTCAAGATAAGTGCAGATTTCTTGGATGGTTTTGAGGAAGTCTGTTCTTCCTTTGGGATGTAAATTATTTTAACACTACATTCAATACAGTTTTGTATTGCTGTTTCTTTTTATAGATATACCCTATTATTTTGCATAAGTTCTTGATGACACATCTGTCAAAGGATGAAAGAGTCTTATAGAATATTTGTGTGACTGATGGATTGGATCCTTGCTTTCATTCACTTTCTGAAGAGTCAAACTAAACTCACAGAATCATAGAATCATTTAGGCTGGAAAAGACCTCTAGGATCATCAAGTCCAACCTTTGTCCCACATCTCCCTAACCCTAGACCATGTCCCGAAGTGTCACATCTACAAGTTTTTTTAACACCTCCAGGGATGGTGAACCCACCACCTCCCTGGGAAGCCTGTTCCAATGGCTAACCACTCTTTCAGTAAAGAACTTCTTCCTGATATCCTGTCTAAACCTCCCTTGGCACAACTTGAGTCCATTACCTCTCATCCTGTCATTAGTTACCTGGGAGAAGAGACCAGCATCAGCCTCACTACAGCCTCCTTTCAGGTAGTTGTAGAGAGCCATTAGGCCACCTCTCAGCCTCCTCTTCTCCAGGCTAAACAATCCCAGACCCCTCACCAGCTTTGTTGCCCTTGTTTGCACCCACTCCAGCACCTTGATGTCCTTTTTGTACTGTGGCACCCAAAACTGGACACAGTACTCAAGGTGTGGTCCCACAAGTGCCAAGTACAGAGGCACAATCACCTCCCTGCTCCTGCTAGTCTCACCATTTCTCATACAGGCCAGGATGCAGTTGGCCTTCTTGGCCAGCTGGGCACACTGCTGACTCATGTTCAGATGAGTGTCCACCAACACACCCAGGTCCTTTTCCACCAGCCAGCTTTCCAGCCACTCTCCCCCAAGCCTGTAGCATTGCTGGGGGTTGTTGTGACCAAAGCATATGACCCAGCACTTGGCTTTGTTAAACTTCATACAACTGGACTCAGCCCATTGCTCCCGCCTGTCCAAATCCCTTTGCAGAACCTTCCTATCCTCAAGGAGATTGACACTCTCGCTTAATTTTGTGTCATCTGCAAATCTACTGAGGGAACACTCAATCCCCTCACCAAGGTTATAAATAGAGATAATAAAGACCAGTCACAGAACTGACCCTGGTGGACCCTGCTTGTAACCAGCCGCCAACTGGATTTAATTCCATTTACCACAACCCTCTGGGCTTGGCCATCCAGCCAGTTTTTAATCCAGCGAAGAGTACACCTGTCTACACTGTGAGCTGCCAGCTTGTTCAACAGTATGCTGTGGGAGACAGTGTCAAATGCCTTACTGAAGTCCAAGTAGACAACACCAACCACCTTGCCCTCATCCACTAGGCGGGTCACTTGGACATAAAAGGAGATCTGGTTGGTCAAACGGGCCCTACCCTTCATGAATCCATGCTGGCTGGGCCTGATCCCCTGGTTGTCCCACACTTGCCATGTGAGCGCATCCAAGATGAACCTCTCCATAATCTTTCCTGGTACAGAGGTCAGGCTGACAGGCCTGTAGTTCCCCATATCCTCCTTCCTGCCCTTCTTATAAATAGGCGTCATCCGGGACCTCCTCTGTTGACCAGGATCACTAATAAATGATGGAGAGTGGCTTGGCAAGTTCCTCCACCTGCTCTCTCATCACTCTTGGGTGGATCCCATCCAGCCCTATAGACTTGTGTGTGTGTCCAATTGGCATAGCAGATCATTGACTACCACCTCCTGGATTATGAGGGGGTTACTCTGATGTCTATCCCCGCCTTCAAGCTCATGGGTCTGAATATCCTGAGGATAACTGCTCTAGCTATTAAAGACTGAGGCAAAAGCAGCATTAAGTACCTCAGCCTTTTCCTCATCCTTGGTGACAATGTTCCCCCTCTAGTCCAATAAAGAATGGAGATTCTCTCTGACTCTTGTTTTTGTTATTAGTATATTTGTAAAATTTCTTTTTATTCTCTCTTGCCACAGCAGACAGACTGATTTCTATCTCAGCTTTTGCCTCTCTCATGTTCTTTCTACATGACCTAACTAAATCCCTGTATTCTCCTTGATTAAGATGCCCCTTCTTCCAGAGGCAGTAGAGTCTCCTCTTTTTCCTAAGTCCCAGCAAAAGCTCCCTGTTAAGCCAGGCTGGTCTTTTTCCCTGTCATCTTGTGGCACATCAGGACAGTCTGCTCCTGTGCTTTTAAGGATCCCTTCTTGAACAAGGTCTAGCCTTCCTGGGCCCCTTTACCATCTCCCAAGGAACTTTCTCAACCAGCATCCTAAACAGGCCAAAGTCCACCCTTTGGAAGTCCACAAATTTAGTTTTGCTGCCCCTCCACCTTACTTTGCCTAGAATCAAAAACTCTATCTTTTCATGGCTGCTAAGCCCAAGATGACCACCAACCACCATGTCTCCCACTAGCCCTTCTCTGTTAGTAAAGAGCAAGTCTAGTAAGACTTATAACCATCCGCTGCAGCACTCCAGTCATTAGCGTCATGCCACCATGTTTCTGTGATGGAAACTATGTCATAACTATCGTGTTACACAATGACCCATGCTTCATGCATTAGTGTAGATGCACTTAAGCCACGTATAACTCCTCTTACACTTAAGTATATATACCCCTAAAGCCCAAAAATAAGTTTTGTGGTCTTGTCTCACATCCTATCAAAGAAAAGTTAACATTGGTTAATAGTTTATCAAAAAAAATAATGATGAATAATTTGATGGAGTTTGGATCTTACTCAAGATTAGGCAGAAATTAAAATTTTGAAATGTCAGGTATTTATGTAAGGATCACATTCTACCCAGCTCAGATTGTCTGTGTTTTTATTCCTCCAGACTTTAGTTTGAATTAATTTATACATTTTGAGGTTGAGCAAGCTCTACCTTGTTAATATGTATCCTCACGCTTGATGAGAGTGGCTGTGATCTTTCATAAGCTGCCAGCCTTGCTCCAAATCTTAAGGGATGGATATAAATGCAATCGGGTAAGTGTGGTTTTATGCTGACTGGCATCAGCACAATCAGATGTGGTCATGGGATTGAAGGAAAGAAAAGTACATATTTCAGACTAGGAACTCAAAAAAAATGTGTTTTGTTGTAGTGACCAGGGAAAAGAACAATTATTGGGAGCAGGCCTGGAAAGAGCACAATAACCTACAATAACCTGAGACAGAAATCCCAAAGATATAATTCACATGTGGTCAAATACAGAAGAAAGTTGTATAGTTACTTTGGAAGCTTCAGAGAGAGTTGAGCTGGAGTAATAATTGTCTTACAATTTGTTTTAGTGTTAACAAAACATGTAATTTTCTAGAAAGCAGAGATTTTAAACATGAAATCTCTCTTTCTGTGATAGCTGTTTAATTAAGGCAGAAACTGACACCTCTTCAGATATCACTGAGAAGAAGTGTGGTGATTCTGTGAAGATATTCTATTACTGTGGGACAAGTTTGAAAGGTAGTCTTTTAAATGCAAGCAATCCGTCATATTAAGTTTTCAAGAGCTTATTGAGCATAATGCAAGGAAAGGATATAATCTCAGTTCATCTTAGTTCTATGGTAAGTCTTAGATGTTTAGTTTCATAAAAAAATGGACTGAGATTATTCTGAGCCATGATATGCCTCTTTTTGTGATATTCAACATGGGGAGGATTTCCTCTGGCTTTCATTTTTTGTTTTCTCCCTTACTTATTCCATCATTCCCTACAAACCCTATTAAGGAAAGGTGAAAGAGGCACAAATCTTGGCCTTGGTTGTGAAGTCGTTCACGATATAGAGAAAACCTAAGGAAATAATGAACGAAAAAAGGAAAATAAGAAGGGAGGAAGAAGGAAAAACAGAGAAACAATAAGGAAAGAAATAAGGAAAACAAGCAGGAAAAGAAAGTATGTAATGTTCAGGGAATGGCATAGGAGACCTGATAATTCTTGAAACAAAGGAAAGCATTCTAATGTAACTCCTTGATTCCTCTGAAATCTCAGATTTTATGGATAACAACTTTAATGTATTAAGTACAAAATTGATTTAAAATTTAAAATCAGATTTCAAAAGAGACTCAGAAGCTAAAAGCATTTTTCCAAAGCACAAAAGTAGTAACTTCCAAAGAATCTGAACTGTCTTGAAAGATTGTTTGCAGGGGCATGCATTTTTTCTTTTTTTTTTCCTGTGCAACATGACTCCTTAATTTAGTCCTGTCAGTATACTCTCATTTGTATTCATTATGCAGATTTCTAACATTTTTTCATTTTATATTTAGTATGCATCAGGTGGTTTCCTCAGTGATATTGTAACATAATAAACGAAAGCAACTCACAAGGTCATTTGCTGCCACTCCTACGTTAATAAGCTGAGTTTTGTCACAGTTTCATAAGAAAGAATTACTTCTGTTACAAAGGTGTATCGTAGATTCTGAGGGCAGCCCATTTTGATCTATCCCATGCCTAACAACCTGAGTGAGCACAATCTTCTCTCTGATAAACGGTTATGGTAACTATCCAATGTTGCTGTTTATTTAAGTAAATATTTCCGTTCTTATATGAGATACTTAAACAAAAAAAAAAAGGAAACAACAACAACACCACTTTATTTTTCTTTTTCAAACTGGTTTATTTTTCATTGAACTCTTACAGTTTAAATAGTGCAGTGGTAAATAGAAAATGTTGAATTTGTTAGTAATGATTTAGTTCTAGGGAAGTTCTAATTCCTTACAGTTCAACCTGCTTATTAAGTTATTTATTACTATAAATATTCATGTGTCTGTTCCCTTAAGAATCTTTGATCTAAAGTTGAGGTAAATGAAAGCAATTTCAGAAAGATAAACTTCCAGCAAGGGAAACTAGACTTGTTTCTTTCAGGAGGAAGAAAGTCCATTTGGAATAGCTCTACTTTATTCATAAATCAACAGTAGACAACACACAAAAGTTAAGTTATTTCTCTTTAGAAATAGAAGGTCATGGCAAGAAATGAAGAAAAGCAGTTCTAATTTTACACTATCTTATCAAACTGCTTAAGTGTTTGTGTTAGTATTCAGTGTCTCCCAGAGAGCATACAAGTATAGGGAAGTGAAAGAGGATCTGAAATTAATGACCTGAAATATAAATTAGTACATTGGAGACAAAACAGACTAATTCAGAATTGGATTATTACTTTGAAGAGGAATAACTTAGGAAGGAGAAGGAGGAATGAAGAAATATCTGCTGCTTCATATATCAGAGGTGTATACACTTGTTCTCAGGTACACCACTGAGGAAGACTGAAAATGTTTGATAATACCCATATTTCCAGCCTTAGGTATCGGATGGATGGGGCTTTTCATGCACAAATGTAAAGTCATTCAGAGCACAGGCTTCAACATAAAAGTAAATCAAAACATCTGTTTGGAGTGAGATACTGTGGGACTCAGGTTGGAACTCGGTGCCTAATCACAGTGACTGAATTTATAATTTTAAGTGCTATGCAGAAGGATCTCTTGCTGCCCCTCTAAAAGGATGAGGACAGTCCACTGGTCCAAAGTCATACCTTCAGCCTCATATAGATATCTCAAAACCCCTGACGTTTCTAAAATGAACTAGATGTTTTGTGAACCCCTGCTTGGTTATAGGAGAAGTGGAAAAAAAAGAAATGAGAGTTCTAGATCCACTTATCATCATCCATGGAGGGATCTTTAATAATACTGAATAGTATGTAACTTGGACAAGGATAGAAAGGAGATGACAGACTTACAAACATTTAGTACAAGAAGGAGAATGAACAAAAAAAGTAAAATAATGGATTGAGGAAAAATTACTTCACTTGCCTTGGAAAACTGGCTGATAAGCTGTCCTGGGAAGCTGATCCAAGACAAAATAATTGGGAAGATGATGATGATGGTAATAATGTTTCTTTAAGGAAACATCAGTTCCAGAAGGTTCAAATGCAACAAATTCCATTAAGAAGGAAAGATAGAAGGAATAGCAAGACCTCAATTTGGCCAATATATAAATTATCTTCATTAACTTCATATAAAACAGTGGAGAATAGAAAGAATGAGGACAGAAATTCAGCATAAGTTTACATAAACAAAATCAAGTAAGTCAATGCCCTGTGTTAAAGGTGTTATCAGCAAAAAATGTCAAGAAGTTGTAATAAAATATTGTCTGTGTATATTGTAGAGAAAGAAGAAACAAATAGAAGATCATGTTTCTTCTTCCCAGAGAAAGAAAATTGTTGCTTAATGGTACTGAGAAAGCCAAGGTATTTAATGCCTTTCTGCATTAGTTTACACTAAAATTGTCAACTGTGCCAGATGGCTGAAGCAATGAGAAACAGTGATGTAAGAATAAAACGTCAGCCCACAGAGCCCACAGCCCTCTGCTGTGTGTGATGGGCACTAGTATGAATCTAACTGGATCTTAATTAACCAAAAGATGTAAAGGTTTAAGACCTGATTGTGTCCATGTGCACAGAAGTGTGCTCATGCCTCAGTCCTCACAAAAAGTTTCAGTTGTTCCAGGTTATAATCACAATTTAAAGAAGGAATATAGGTGTAAAAATTACATCTGCAATATAAAACAGCAGTTTATTCACATTTTAGTTGTTCTGTTCCCCAGGCTCAAGTCTCACTTAATCTGAGCGGCCAGATAATGAGTGGGAGCAGTAAAGCATGGTGACACACCACCTCTACACACTGCTTCAGAAGGTTAATCTGTGGGCGGGCGGAGAGTTGGGCACAATTTTGTATTAAATTGCTGATGCCATAGCTCATCTGCCAGAGCCTGAAATGACTTCCCTCAAGGTGCAAAGCAATGTATTATCAGCTTTTGGAATGATTCATTTTTCTGAATTCTTTTAAACATGAATCTGACTGTAAAGGAAGGCTGATTAGTCAGTTCCTCCCTGCTCCAAGTTCAGGCTTTTGCCCACAGTTCAACAGACAGGGAAGTGACTAACTTGTCATTTTTCTTCTACAGACAGCTGCTGGGGTATAATTATTGAGAGAGAAAATGAATAGCCATCTATAATTTGTAAAGTTTTGAGGCTGGCAAAAAAAGGGGCACAAATCTATTAAGGGAAAGCAGGAGAAACGGCAAAGCAATGGGGGAGAATTGGAAAATGATCGCCTTAGAAAAGGAGAAACAAAGTTGTGAAGAAACTGGAAAAGAACAAATGCAAGGGAAACAAGGTGAGTTTTACTAAAATGCACTGTCATTGCTCTTTAAAGTTAAGTAATAGAGAAGAAAAGTCTTTGGGTACATACAGACAAAAGCAGAAACACAGCAGAACTAACTAGGAGCTCACCTGGGAGTTCTTTTAAGTCCATACACACTGTTTTAAGACCAAATTACTACAGTTTGCCTCTCAGTAAGGATTTTTGGCTTAGGCACAGTGTTGTGCTGTGGCACTTACCTATATTATTGCTTGCATCTGACCAATTAGTTCACATGAATGAGAGTCTGGGTACCATTGTTTTCTTGAAATGTCTTTACAGTAGTGTCTTATTATCCTTATTACAGCCTTTGAGAGAAATTTTCACTGAGACTTCTGATGACTAGTGTAGCATCATGTAGAGAGACTGTCATAAAGCAGGTAATTGAATGTAATTTGACATATCTTTGGCTAAGTCAGCTCCTGCTGAATAATTTTATCTTCTTTTAGGGCTGAAAGAAGATAAGATTTGATTGCAATAGTAATTTTAATAGTACCTACACATACTTGCATATGTACCATATATGATACTGTTGTGGGTCAACCCTGGTGGGCAGCTAAGCCCCCCTCACTCCCCTCACAGTGGGATGGGGTAGAGAATCAGAAAAGTAAAAGTGAGAAAACTCATAGGTTGAGACAAAGGCAGTTTAACAGGTAAAACAAAAGCTATGCATGCAAGCAAAGCAAGAAGAGGAATTTGTTCACTACTTCCCACTGGCAGGCAATCTTTCAGCCATCTACAGAAAATCAGGGCTACATCACACATAATGGTTACTTGGGAAGACAAATGCCATGATTCTGAATGTGTTTCTCCACCTTTCCCTTTTTCTCACAGTTTTTATTCCTGAGCACAAACATCAAATTATGTGTGATATCCCTTTCATCAATTGGAGTCAGCTGTTTCAGCTGTGTCCACTCCCATCTTTTTGTGCCTACTCACTGGTGGGTTGGTGTGAGAAGCAGAAATGGCCTTGACACTGCTCAGCAATAGATATAGCACTGGTGTGTTATCAACAATTTTTTCAGCACAAATTCAAAACTTATGGCCATACTAGCTACTATGAAGAAAAGTAACTCTATTCTAGCCAAAATCAGTACAAGTACCTATATACTATACTTCTGTACTAAGGTGCTTTCTTTTCATTATCTGTAATATGGAGTTAACTAATAATTGCAACCTATCTGCTTTAGACTGACTTCAGGAGAAATGTATAATCATACATTGATAATTATTATCCTCTTAGAATGTCCAGAAAAAAACAACCCTAGATGTGATGGTGACGATCCATAATCAATTTATAATTAAGATCTTATTTTATTTACCCAACTAGACGTAGTAGTGCACAGCCTTCTATGGCTGACCTAGCTTGAGCAGGTTGTTTGGACTAGATGAGGTCCCTTTCTGCCCCAGTGATTTTGTTATTATAACTAGGTATGGATCCTAGCTGTAACAAACATTATATAATAAAAAGGATGTAAAATGAAACATAATTCTTTCTTTTCTCTTTTACCTTATTCCCATCCCTTGCAAAGACTCCCTCCTGGCTACCTCTCTCTCTGTAGTTCAGTAATAATGTGTTTTTGAATTGCTAGGGCCTGAGTTAGAGTTGACCTGCAGATGAAACACAACCTAGCAGAATGTTTTATTTCCCCACTGGCTTCAGGTTCCAGAGGCAGAACATAGCCCACCTGTATCTCTGCGGCTGCACCCTCACCCAGATGGTTGTGGTTGGGGTGGTGGGTGAGTCCAGGGCTACTTTAACCAGAAGCTGAGGAGTTGGAGGAGCTTCCTGTTGGGTGTGGCTTCTGTTGGGGCTGATTGCATCTTGCCGGGCTCTCTCAGTGATGTTCTTCCATGTGAAGGGCCACTGAGGGAGCCATCTCTGTCTGTTGTGTCCAGCAGGCGATGCTGGCACCACAGTGGGCAGAGGAGGAGCTGGGCCCATAGGAACTTATGGCAGGACTGTCTGGAAGAAAACTTTTGAGGGGATGTTGCTGAGTTCAGTGTTGGCCTGTGTGCTCAGGCAACTGATGGCAGCATAAAATGATGATGGCTGAACGGGTGCAACAGTTATTTAAAGAATTTCTTTCAAGCCATTACTTTTTTCCTTCAAACTGAAATGAAGCACATACTATGACAGAAACCTAACAGTTCAAATATGGATCTGAACTTCCTTGAAGTTAAGGCATATTTAAATCTAGGATTTGGACTGATATTTTGGAGGATAGGGTAGAGTCAAGCAAACAAAAAGACAAGGAATAGACACATTGAAGACAAGTTACTACTGTGTCCTTTCATAACGAAAAAAAAAAACTTCTTTAATGTTTTTATCAATGTCTGGACACAGGAGTTGAGTGCACATTAATATTTTCCAGCAACACTAAATTAGGAGGAGTCATTGATTCTGTCAAGGGTAAAGAGTCCTTACAGAGATATTTTAATAGATTAGAGTGCTGGACAATCCCCAACTATATTAAATTTAACAAGAACAAATGCTGGAATCTGCATGTGAGATGGTGTAATCCTGAATATATGGCAAAAGTGGGGCACAAGAGGTTGAAGTGCAGCCCTGTAGAAAGGGATTTGCAGGTTTTGGTGGATGGTGAGCTCAGTATGAGTCAACAATGTGTCCTAGTGGCCAAAAGGGCCAAGCAAATCCTGAGGTCCATTAAGCACAGTATAGCTAACCAGTTGAAAGAAGTGATTGTCCCTCTATACTCAACATTGGTGCAACACCACCTTGAGTACTGTTAGTACACAGTACAGGATTAGTCTTTGTGGCTGAGAAAAAAGACAGAAAACAATTATGAGACTCACATATCTAATTCAGTTCACAGTAGAGATTTCTGTATTTTCTAGCTCTGTATCTGAGGCCTTTCTCCTGTTGAGCCAGAAGCGATGACAATAAAACAACATGGGCTCATAAAATTAAACAAGTGGTTTTGAGCACAAGAAGATCAACTTACAAAACCTGGGCTCCTCAGTACTTAGCTTTTCCACATACATAATTGCAAATGTTGCCCTTAAAATTCACAGATGTCATGGAATCAGTGATCATCTGTGGTTCTGTCTAGGCAGAGTTCTGTTGAGGAGAACTTAATATACTCCATCTACACATTAAAGAAATGCAAATATGTTCTCTGAGACAAACTGGTCTTGTGAACATAACTTGTGAAGTGCTAGTCCAAGTTGATACTCCCCCTTGACATCTTTAGGATTGTACTCTATAGCACATTTAAAGGAAGAGCAGTGTTTTGTGTCTAGCAAATTGTGTACTATAGTGGATTTAAGACTTAGTTAAATATTGTATCAACGTTACTTTTATGTTCACAGATTTGCTGTTTTGTGTACATCAGTAGCAAGACTACCTTGTCCAATGCTAAACAATGACAATACCACCAATTCCTGGTTTTATGCCTGATTTTAAAAGTTGACTGATAGTTACAATACACCTTATTATTGTGACAAATTAAAGCTACAAACATATTGTTAAATATAGTATTTGATTTTTCATGAAAGTAATCTATCCATATAAATACCTTTTTCTTTCTGAAATTCATCAAAAGTTGTTCAGCAATTTAATATTGCCATAAAAAATGCCAAAGTATAACAATTGCTTAGGGAATCATTCATAATGTGAATAGGACATTCTGCCTAGATTCACTCCATAGCTAGTAGAGAGGATGTCCTTGAAGGAGTAATTTTAAACAAGAGTTTTATTCAAGGTGTCTTGCCTTACCTCTTAGAGAAGCTCACCTTTGTCCACAGACAATGCAAGTGCTTCTTTTCTATGTCAGGGACAGCCTATATTATGTTAATCAGCCAGCTAAAGACAAGGAAGCTTATTATCCCTGCATTGTGCCAGTCTCCTCAACAGAGCATTCAAAGCCTGTTTACTGAATATTTAAGAGAGTTCACAATAAGTGTATACCAAATCAGTAATCTATGTGATCTTTTTCTGAGATTACCTTCAGTATCTATCTATGTGCTTCAACATTTAACTTCTTTAGTGAAATCTAACTTCTCATTACTTTCAAGGTCAGAGTCTGAGAGCCTGTTAATCTGTATATCTCAGAAATCAGAGACCTCAGATACTCAGCAGGTAACATGTAACCAGACAACTGAAGTTTAGACAGCCTTGGACACATTTATAGGGTATATAGTAAGAGCTAAAGTAAGTCTTGAACAGTCACCCTCCTTTAACAGCATAAAGGCACAAGGATAAACAGCTTTATAGTGGAGAAAAATGAATAGTAGTGTAAAGTAAAGAAAATATAACTTGGATTTGATAATTCTTTCCAAGAATAGGGTTATTTCCAGCAAGAATGTAACAATAAAAAATCATATTTTACACACAAAGACAACTTGCCTGTGGATATTACTTTATGTAAGTACTTTTCACGAAAGATAAATACCAAGGTTAGAATCCTAAGAAACTAAGAAACCTGAAAGTAACCCTCCATTCAATCTTGCCTAGAAATTCATCCCTTTAAGCAGAGTTGGCAGAAAACTACTCAATAAAATCTTGGTACATGACGTTTAATCCCTGGCATAGACCACGATATGGAGATCACTTACAACTCTTTCTTACTGATGAGTTACTAGAATAGCTTTGCAGAAATATCTTACTCTTTTTGTACTGGTAAAAGTCATTCTGTGCCAACTTCACATGGACTGATATCATGGCATATCTCTAAAGATATCAGGAACTTGTTGTACAGCAGCTCTTTAGCTACTTACCCCTTCAGAAAGATTGATTATGCTGGATTTCAAATGATTCAGCAACAAACCACACACTGTAGTTCCAGTTATGTTTTTTTATAGCTTTTTGCAAGACAGTGAACATTTTCAAACATAAAAAGTATTTGGTGTGAGATTTGAGCATTTTCTATTGTAATGGGAAGGGATGTTTTGTTTCACGATAAAGAACTTGATATGACTTTGCCAAGCAAGAAGATAGTTGTCATCTTCTCCAAGACATCAGCATCTCCAAACCAGAGTAGGACAAACAAAAGTGCAATGTCAGGAAGGACTAACAAGGTTGTTTAAATAAAGAGATAGTAATTAATGTGATGAAAATGTTATTGAATCTGATTGATCACACAGATGGATTTGGACCATAACGACACTAAGGTTTCCCTAAGGTTAATACTCTATTTCAAAAACACATCAGGATCTTCAGCTAGGAGCGCTCTGAACAGAGGCCTGGTCTGTCAGGTGAATTTGGTAGATGGTAAAAATTTGAGTTGATGTTGCACATAGACAATTTATCTGTTATGCTCTAAGTATGGTCTCTGTTTTGAATTATTTTATTTTAGCCTTACTCAAACCTAGAAAAATAGGATACTAAATGTTCTTACAAATAGTACCCATACTTGTAAATTGAAAAATGTGCTGTTAACAGGTTAAAATTTTCTCAGTGTGGTTTTAGCCCATGTCATCCAGAAGCCTCTGAAACAAGTTGTAGGTTCTTTACAGGAATCAGTGCATCAGCAAAGGATGTTTTATGATAGACATTTTGATGTGAACATTCCATTTCAGAAGTTAGGGGAGTTTAGATATACAGAGACAGGACTTTGTGTTTTGTCTGACTCAACACATCAAAGAACAAAACAAAAGTTTAATTTATTAGTAAAGAAATAGCCATAGAGACCGGGCTCCAAGTATGCATTTTGTCTGGGTATTTTAAGACTTACAAGATGTTTTTCCACCTATCTTTGTGAGCCATTTTTGATAGCTCCTAGCACAAATCCCCTACAAGTAGAAAGCTCTGTGATACATGACAAGGCAGTAGGAAAGTAACCTCTACCCCAAGATTTTGAAAATCCATGTCACGGTAACATAATAGAGCAGGACGTGTACCTATTAGTCAGTTAATCTGCTTTGCAGTTTATTCCCAGTGACATGAGGCATTTGCAAGTTTCAGAGGAGGGTTTTTAAAAATTTCTACCCAAAACCCACAGGCCAGAGGGATGTGTTGCACTTCCATAGATTTACTTACCTAATCCAACACACATTTAAGGTGCTTAATCTACCACCTTTTGACACTCTTTCCCTGTTGTTACTGTGAGTAAAGGGAAACTCAAATCACGTAATATAATATCTATTAAATATTAAAACTGTATGCACAAAATTTTGATTGTACAGGAACACTCTTAATTCACAGAGTATATGTCATTCATTAATAATCTATTTCTCCAGATTCATAATGCTAAAAACTCTTATCATATGACTTTAAAATTCATTAAAGAAGAAGAAGCTGGACTGGGCCCATAGAGAGCTTTCCAAGTTATCACTATGTATTTTAGCTCATTGGTTTGTTGGAGTTTTTTTAGAACAGCTAAATTCCAACCAATGAGTTGGAATGATGTTGTGAGATTGCACTGACGGAATATAGTATTAGCTGTTTTTTTCTTTTCACCACTCTTGAGAGCTGATTGCTTTTCAGACCTACGTTTAAATTATAATCAATCTTGGCCGTATGTAAGTATGATATAACGGCTAGAACATTTGACAAATAGGCATGCTATTTCCATTAATTTATATAACTTCAGAACACTCCCATGGAAAGCAAAAGAGCTCCATATATATCATTTTGAGGTAGTCAGTGTCACTAGAAATAACATGATGTTAATTTTCTAATGACTGTGGCATCGTATAAAGCATAGCAGCCATTTCAGTGGAAATATATGCCAATTAAATTCACTAGGTACCTATGAGAAACTGTCATTCATATTATAGCTCTTGGAAACATTTACTGTATTTACTGTCATCTTAATTCCATTGGTGAATTTGAAAAATATAATCTGTAAGTTATGTACTTAAATTTGATAAATTTTTTATACTCTTCAGCAGATTTTTATTTAAGATTAATTTTAGGTTGGAAATATCATTAAAAAATATCTTTCTACACATATCTAACAAAGCTCCAATATAATAAATTATTTAGGTTCTAGAGTTTTTCACTGTTGCTGCATTTGACAAGCAAAAGAGTTTTATGTCACTACAGAGACTCTTAAATTTCACTTCACCATTGGAAAATATAACATTTCTTAGGGTTTCCCTCTACAGAGACAACATTTCTCCATTTTAGAAGAGGAAATTGTTTTTAACTGTCATTTGAATCAGTCAGTTCATGAAAACTGTGATGGTCAAACACTGGTTGAAGGAAAATTCTTAATGTGCATTCTCTGTTTATGGTTACTTAGACAGAAATAAAGCACGATCTAAGTATCAAAAAGAGACAGAAAAGAGCAGTTCTGACATTTCTTTTGTTGACTGAAAACCAAAAATGGCAGAGTAAGAGGATCAGACAGACAGATGTATTACAAAGATTAGTTTTGAGGAATATTGTGCTGTCTACAGTGTGAAATTAAGAACTAAGAGACAAATCCAATTTGTCTCACTCAGGGCAGTTGCCTTCAAATCAATGAAGTCACATTAGTCTACAGACTTACAGGATCACGTATTCACCTTACACTGCTGAGCAGCTGAAATGAATAGCCTGAAATGCCAACTGAGCATTCACAACCCTTACTGGCTACACATTGAGTTGTAAGTGCTTGTCATTTCCCAGAATCAGATCTTTCATGCATAAAGTTTCCAATAAAATCAATGCACTCTGCGTGTCTGGACCATCAGGAACTTCATCCTACTGTCTTTGATTTCTATTCATAGGTATTAATATCTTTACTATTGGAGAAAGTAATTTCTACTCGTGCTCCACGGTTCCGGATTTTTCAGTCCAGGTAACCTCTTGGGAACACTAGATCTCCCCTGTATACCCAGCTGGCTTTAAAACCTCTGTAAAGATGGGATAGTCAATGGTTAGTGCAGGCTCCAAGACAAAGCATTTGAGAAGTATCCCTTTGTCCTTTGCTATAGACACTTCCAGTGACACAACCCACATTAAGACCTGCTCAAAATTAAAAAAAAAACCAACAGTATTTCCATTATATAAGAGCTTTTAGGCAAGCTAAGTTTCCACATAAAGAATGTAGATCCTAGGCCATTATATTTATTTTTCCGTTATTTGACATAGTCCAATAGTTACTCATGCAGTAGAGCACTCCATTTCAACACAAAGCCTTCACAGCAGACACAGGAGTTGTTTTTCAAGCCACAAGTCCTGAATTTACTCCCAGAGACTGATCACACTTCATTTCTCAGCCAAGAGGAAGCTATAGAAGAGATGGAACACCATTACTTTTAAAACTGTGATTTCACCCTCTCCGCCCCTCAAAGGTAAAGGAGTGGAAAGGGGGCATCTCAAGCCCCATTCTTGTTGTGCAGCTTACTGCACATAGAATCTTATAATGTTAGGGGTTGGAAGGGACCTCTAGAGATCATCAAGTACAACCCCCCTGCCAGAGCAGGACCATAGAATCTAGGGCAGGTTACACAGGAACGCATTCAGACAGGTCTTAAAAATCTTCGGAGAAGGAGACTCCACAATCTCTCTAGGGAGCCCGTTCCAGTGCTCTGCAACCCTCTGTCCTGGTTCGGACAGGACAGGGTTAATTGGGTGTTGCTATTCTATACCATGATGATGTCCTGCCCTGGAGGCTGGTCGAGTTCCGGGGGGAGGGCAGTTTGTTCAGTTCGGCTCCAGCGTTCTCGGGTCGGGCACGTGTGTATTCGGTTCGTCTCTTTTCATATCTGGTACTGCCTTTTTTTTCCTGTGTATTACTTCGTTCTTAATATTTGTTGCTGCAGCATTTTCTTATGTATTTTTGTATTAAACCTTCCTTATCTCAACTCAAAAGGGCATTACAAATCCTTTTCTTTCTTTCCCTGTCTGTGGCTGTGGCAGGGAGGAGGGGACGGGGAGGAGCGGCAGCGCCAGCCATGAGGGCGGCTACTGCAAAGCCCTGCTGCCATCTTACTAAACCACCACACAATTCTAATGTAAGAATCTACCAGTATATAGATGATATCCTGGTAGGGGGGCAGACTGAAAATGAGGTGAAAATTGTTTATGATGCTATAATCAAACATTTAACAAACTTACAGCTTGAAATACCTGAAGAAAAAAGACAACCTCCATCTCAAGAGGTAACCTTTTTGGGTATAAGGTGGAAAGGAGGAACATGGAATATTCCTCCAGATACCCTGTCACACTTGGATCAGATAGAGGTACCAACAAACAGAAAGGAACTACAACAGGTATTGAGGACCCTCCAATATTGGAGGAAACATGTTCCAGATTTTTCAGTTATAGCTCGTCCTCTATATGATCTACTGAAAAAA
>JAVSBS010011697.1:0-11426 GCA_033124195.1 Coracias cyanogaster | reverse complement strand
GTGGGTCCCGAGTGGAGCTGGGGATGAGGAGGGGGCGATGTGTGGCGTTGGGCCGGTCGAGTGGAAGCGGGGGGGTCCCAGGAGGCCGGGTTTGGTTGATGGGGAGTGGGGCCTTGGATAGGGGGTGGAGAACATCCCTGAGGGCCGGGGGGAGGTGGGGAGACCTGGCTGGGGAAGCCTGCAGTGGGGAAGAGCTCTCCGAGGGGATCCTTGGCGGGGGGGCCAGGCCGGGGAGCTGGGGGGGCGGCTGACCTTGGGCTTGGCCGGCGGGCCCATCAGCGGAGACCCCCCCGAGGCGGGTGCCAGCTCCGGCTCTGTCCCGCAGGGCGCTGACCCGAGCGCTGCTGGTGACCCCGCACCATGGCCCACAGCGCCAAGCAGCTGCCCGCGGGGATGCTGTAAGTGACCCCCCCCACGCCCCGTGGCCTCCCGTGTGCCAGGAGCCGCTCCACGGCACCCTGGCCTGTGCCGCCGCTCCTTTGTCTCTTGCTGAAGGGTGGCCGGTCTCGCCTTGGGGGTCTTCTGGGTGTTTCAGGGACCCTGCTCTCCCCTTACCCACCAGCCTCGTCAGCTCCTGCTTCCACCTAGCTGAGCTAATTAGTGCAGGGTGAAGGAGACATGCTCTAAAAGAAGTGGTTCATGAGATTAAGACCAGTGAGGTCTTAACTGCCGTGGGGTGACCTGATGCCGGTGTCCTGAGCTGGCGACCAGCGCCCTCCGTCCTGGCAGAGGAGGGAGGCGGATCCCAGAGCCTTCAGATAGAGGAGGAATCTTGCCTGA
This sequence comes from Coracias cyanogaster, assembly GCA_033124195.1. Classification (NCBI taxonomy): domain Eukaryota; kingdom Metazoa; phylum Chordata; class Aves; order Coraciiformes; family Coraciidae; genus Coracias; species Coracias cyanogaster. The sequence continues at coordinate 10,646 of JAVSBS010011697.1, read as the reverse complement.
AATAACTTTACTTTTTAAAGCATCCTTAGGCATGCGAGGAATCCAGATCGCAGTGGGAAAGGGGGTGGGGGGGGTGGGGGAACGGGAGAGATTGGGGAGAGCGTTGGTGCATTCCCGGCCACGGTGGCTCAGCACAGTGACACTGTCTGGGCATCACCAGGAATGTTTCTGTTGGAGCTGATAAAGCTGAAGTCTGGCTGTGCCCGTGCGGAGCCTCAGGGGTACTTTTTTTTGTTGCGGAAGATGGAAGAAGAGCTGGCCTTCTGTAGGCTTTTGTGTAAGCGCAGGGGTGCAGGTTGGCTGGTCAGGATCGGATCTTGGTGGGAAGAACTCTTTCTGGGCACGAGCTCCACCCGCAGGGACTGATGTGCTCGTGGGTGATGTCTGAGGGGTTCACAGGAAGGGCCCCCACCAAATTAATGGCAGGGGTGGCTCGTATGGGTGGTAACGTGATAGGGGCAGGTTGGGGTCTCTGGGGGGTTTGGGTTTACCCCAGGTACGTGGGGTGGCAAAGAGGCGAGAGGGGAGGTGGGGTGCACCCTGAGCGGGCTGGGCTCTGTTTGACTTGCACCCAGCAGCGTTTCCTTTCTCTCTGGGCCTTGTGCTCAGCCTGTGCTTGTTGTGTCTTGCGACTTGGGCAAAACCCAAGAGAGCACTGATTGCCGCAGCTCTTGAGCCCTTTGTGGGTGCCCTGGTGTGAGTGGCCTGGCCAGTGGACACTGTGTTGGAGACCAGAGGGTGTGAGCAGAACAGGCTCAGGCATGGGGTGGAGCAGCTGGAGAAGGGGCTGTAGAAGTGCCAGGGTGATGCTGCAGTGGGGCTGTGTGTAGCTCTGCCTGGGCAGGGAGGCTCTGCCAGCCCGGGCACTGGACCCGTGTCCTCTGCTGAAGGCAGAGGCTGCTCTGTGAAGATGAGGCAGCAGGTTGGAGAGCAGGAGGCGAGGCCATCAGCCCTGTGCTAGAGCTGTTGGGTGCATCTCAGTGGTGGCTCTGTGCATCGCAGTGGTGGCGTGGGCGGCAGGAACCTGATGGGGCTGTTGTGGCTGGAGTGGGTTGAGCCAGCCCTGGCGCCGTGCCCTCGGCCTCGGCCGTGAGGGTTCTCCTTATCCCTGGCAGTGCTTGTGCTGAGCGTGGGTGATGCTTCCAGGTGGTGCCCCTGGAGCCAGGATTCAACATCCCCATGGCTCCTCCTCCCTTGCAGAGGAGGATCAGCCTGTTCATGTCACTTGGGTCTCCTCGCTGAGGTGTGCGCCCAAGCCCTGGTGGTTGGTGCACAGGGATGTGACCATTGGTGTTACCTGTCTCCAGGAGCAGCACCAGCAGCTCCAAATGTCTCTGAAGGGTCCCAGGGTCATCACTGGAGCTAGGGGCAGCTTTTGTGTGCCCAGGACTGCCCCGCTCAGCTGGTGCTGGGCTGGTTTGAGCACTGTCATTCAACCATGGCCTTCCCTTGCAGGGGAACAGGGGGTCCAGGGCTGGTAGTGGGTCTAGGGGCTGTTTGAGTGGGCGAGAGCTCAGGGGTCTGGCAAGCACGAGGGATGTGTCACTGTTGGTCCTGGTGGTTTCCCAGCCCTTTCTGACGGGTACTCTCTGGCCGCAGACATGCCACGGGCAAAGCTCAGCATGGAAACTTCCTGGTGGCCATCAAGCAGGAGAAGGGGGAGTTGGCACGGACAGGCAGCGAGAAGCCACATGGCGAGGAGGAGGTAAACTCCAGTGCCCCCAGCCCTACCTGCGCAGTCCCTGGGCGCGGGGTCTGTGTTGTCCAGCCTGGGGCTGTCCCTCCACTCGCCCTTCAGCAGCCCAGGCACAGGTGAGCCTGTGGCTGCGGCCATGGCCTGTGGAAAGGTCTAGACCTTCCCTCAAGGGATGGGAGGCCCAGGCAGGTCTGCAGACTGCTCCTGCTGCCGCATTGCCATCGTATGCCCATGGGTTGTTCTTTTCCCTTTGCTTGCTTCCAGCCAGTGAAGAAGAGGGGTTGGCCCAAGGGCAAGAAGAGGAAAAAGATCCTTCCCAACGGCCCTAAAGCCCCGGTGACGGGCTACGTGCGTTTCCTGAATGAGCGGCGTGAGCAGATCCGCACGCAGCATCCTGACCTGCCCTTCCCGGAGATCACCAAGATGCTGGGAGCCGAGTGGAGCAAGCTGCAGCTTTCAGAGAAGCAGGTACTAGCCCCAGGAGAGACCCCCAGGGCTGAGCAGCGCGCTCTGAAGCCTGCACCCCAAACCCCTTTGCTCGCTGCCTGGCCACAACTCCACAAAGGGAGCTTGTCACGGTGCTGGTGAGCAGGAGTTGGGCCTCAGGTAGTGGGGTGGGCTCAGCAGCCCCCCCGGGAGCCTGCGGCCAGGCCAGGCTGAGGACCTTCTGTGACCATAGCGGTATCTGGACGAAGCGGAGCGGGAGAAGCAGCAGTATATGAAGGAGCTGCGTGAGTACCAGCAGTCAGAGGCTTATAAGATGTGCACGGAGAAGATCCAGGAGAAGAAGATCAAGAAAGGTGGGTTGTGGGAGCCGTGGCTGCCGGTGCTCAGGGTCCGAGTGCTACCAGAGCCACTTGGGGATGCTGGCCTGGCTCCCAGGGGTGACCTCCATCCTCCTTTCCAGAGGACACGGGCTCTGCAGCAATGAACACCCTGCTCAATGGGCACCCGCACAAGGTAAAGCCCCAACAGGTCTCCCCGTGTCGGGGGAAACAGGCATGTGGCACCGCAGGTTTGGGCAGCGGGAGACTTGGGAGTTGTGCTTCAAAGCAACAACTTCCTGCTCAAGTGGAGCCTGGAGTGGCAGGAGGCAGAGCGCAGCCATCCTCCCCGCCTGCCCAGGCAGGGACACCCCTTTCCCTGTCCCTGTGCCTCCTGTCTGCCCAGCCCTGCCTGACCGGTCCCCTCCCACCCCTAGGCTGGCGAGTGCAGCGACACCTTCTCCACTTTTGACGTGCCCATCTTCACGGAGGAGTTCTTGGACCAAAACAAAGGTGAGGGGCTGGGCTGGGGGGCAGGGGCTGCCAGAACAGCACCGCAGCCAGGGCAGCACTGTGGCTGGCACCGGGCGCAAGGGCCAGGCTCTGAAAGGTTCCTCATGAGATTCCACAGAGGGACTGGACCCTGGCTGGAGTCTGGGGGTTGGTGATGTCAAACCTCCTGGAGGAGTCGTGGCTGGGATGGGGTCTGGGATGGGGTCTGGGATGAGGGAGAGAGCCAGAGGAGCCAGCCCTGCTGATCTGTGTGGTGCTGGCAGCCCGTGAGGCTGAGCTGCGGCGCCTGCGGAAGATGAACACAGAGTTTGAGGAGCAGAACGCCATCCTGCAGAAGCACACGGAGAGCATGAACTGTGCCAAGGAGAAGCTGGAGCAGGAGTTGGCGCAGGAGGAGAGGCAGACCCTGGCCTTGCAGCAGCAGTTGCAGTCTGTGCGGCAGGCTCTCACTGCCAGCTTTGCCTCCCTCCCCATCCCTGGTGAGTCTGGGGCAGCCGCAGGGACCAGCCCAGTGCTGGGACCTGGTGGCCATGCAGAGGGCCACCGGTGGGGCTCCACATGTGGTACGGGCAGGGGCAATGGGGTGGTGATAAAAGCTTATCTGCTGATGGGGCAGGATCCTGGAGCACTTTTAGGCAGCTTTCCTGGGAGCCCAGGAAATGTGACAGCCCTGTAATCATAGAACCATAGAATTACTAAGGTTGGAGAAGACCTCTAAGCTCATCAAATCCAGCTGTCAACCCAGCACTACCGTGACCACTAGACCATGTCCTGAAATGCCATGTCTACATGTTTTTTGAACCCCTCCAGCGATGGGGACTCCGCCATTGCCCTCGGCAGCCTAGGAACTGTCCTCCTCTTCAGCCATAGTCACAGCAATGCCCTCAAGGCAGAGCTTAGCCCAAATCCTCCTTCTCCTGGGCTTGGGTTGGTGCAGGCTCTCTGCTGCTGCAGGAGGTGGCACCTAGTGTTCAGGAGTCCTTTCCCCAGTCGCCAGCACGATGGGCTGGGCTGGACGGGGACTTGCTGGCCCTACTAACTGGACTGCCACATTATAGGCACTGGGGAAACCCCCACACTGAGCACTCTGGACTTCTACATGGCCAAGCTGCACAGCACCATTGAGAGCAACCCACTGCAGCATGAGAAGCTGGTGGTGCGCATCAAGGAGATCCTGTCTCGGATAGCCAGGTGAGCTGGGCAGGGCCAGTGCCAAGGACTCTCTTGTCCCCGTGAGCACTGGGACCATTGAGTCAGCCTAGGGCAAGGTGCGTGATGGGAGCTGAGCAGGGAAGGTGGGCAGAGGGGCTCAGAGCTGCTCCAGGGCTTACAGCTGCCCCTGTAACTGAGCCTTGCTTTCCTCCTTCCTCAGTGAACACTTGTGAAGAGGACCAGTCCCTCCCGGAGCCTGGGGCCGGCCGGACCATGGCCCTGTCCCTTGGAGCTCACGCAAGGGACAGTCTGTGCTGGTGGTCCGGCTGCTTTCCCCCTCCACCCCATGCACCTCACTGGAGAACTGGGGTGGGTGGGACCCCCCCCCGCCGCCTGACCCTGGTGTGACTGGGCCCCCGTGGCTGCACCATCCCCAAGGACCTTGAGCTTCTGAGGACCAAGCGGTGGCAGGGCTGCGAGGCCCCAGCCGGTGCGGTGCTGGGCAAGGTGGTCAGTGGTGGGTGTAAGCATCCCCCCCAGCTTTCCGGTGAGCTCCCCGGCTCCTGTGGCTCCACCGCGCTAAACCAGAGCCTCCTCAGCAGCTCTCTGGTGGCAGGCAAGGTGCCTGCAGGGTTACTGGCCCAGGGTGAATCAGCCTCTTCCACGGTAACCCAGCAGCTGCTGTTCTCTGGCCCGTGGTGGAGAGGAGGCAGCTGGGTGCCCTGGGAGCCCCTGGGGCTCGGTGCTACCTCCTGGGTGAGCCCAGGGACCCTCCAGATCCACCCCCCTGCAGCAGATGAGGTGGCAGGCTGCCTTCCATCCGCCCCAGCTTTATTTAATCTTCCTGTGTTCCCCTGCTGGTCCCCAATGGGTGCCTTCATCCCCCTTTTTCTGTCACCCTGCCTGTCACCTCTCCACCTCTGGGACCAGCCAGGGCAGCTCCTGAAAAAAAAAATCTTCATGCTGGAGGGGGAGCCAGGACCGACCCGTTTGTCCCCAGGGAGGGCAGCCCGTGGGGCGGTGTGGGTGGCCCCTGCCTCCCTGGCCAGCATTGAGGGACCACCGTGACTGCGGCACCCGTGTCCTGGTTGTGCTCTGCTGGGGTCGCCTGCCCCCGGGGCTGCCTGTCACTAATCTCAGACTGTGTAATTAGAGAGCGTCTTATTTTCTTACTAGCACTACGGTGATCTGGCCCCGGGTTTAACCCGAGGTTGGTTTGTTACTGCTTGTCTCCCCTGCGAGGTTTGTGCTCTGTAGATGAGTCTCCTGGTTGCCAGCTCCTGGTGACCACTTGGCTTGGGATGTGGAGATGGGAGCAAATAAACATAGGAGAAACAACCCACCGGGGCTCTGTGTGTTCATGCTCAGAGGTGGCTTTGGAGCTGCTCCCGGCGCTAATCCCGGGGTTCTGGGGATGTGGAGCAGGGATGATGGCCCTGAGCTCAGCACCACAGCCCCCAGACCCCCCCGAGGAGGGTGCAATGGAGCAGACTCTGTGCCTGCTGCTCTCCAGCCTGGCAGGGGCCCTTCCCATGTGACAGAGCTCACCCGATCCCAGGTGGGTCACCTGCACCTCCGGATCGGGTTCCTGGGTGCAGGGATCACCTTACGGGTGAGCCAGGAGCCAGCGCCCATCTATAATTCAGCAGTGCCGGCAGCGGGATGCGGCGGGTGGGCAGGCGCGGCAGGCAGGCCCAGGAGGGCAGCCCCATGGAGAATGGGGTGGGGCAGGAGCCAGGGACCCCCGAGCCCCCTGCCACAGAGGGCATCCTGGCCCCCCGGCCCCCACGGGCCCGCCCCAGGCTGGTGTTCCACACACAGCTGGCCCATGGCAGCCCCACGGCCTGCATCGAGGGCTTCACCAACGTCAAGGAGCTCTATGCCAAAATCGCAGAGGTCTTCAGCATCTCGCCCACCGAGGTGAGAGGGGGACCGCGGCTGCCTGGGGGGAAGGGGAAGGGGCTTTGCACCCAAAGGTGGGGAACACCAACCCTGCAGCAGTCTCCATGGGCAGACCTCCTGTGGGTCTCCTGCTGCTTGCAAATGCAGCCCCTAAAGGGACTTGGAAACGAGTGTTTTAATCCCGGGGCTGTCTCCAATCCTCTCGGGAGTGCCTGGGTGGCTTCGTGCCTCAGTTTCCCCCCTGGCCCGTGGGCAGGAGCTGGGGCTGCCTCTTCCCTGGATCATACTGGCTGTGGCGTAGCCTGGAGCCGAGGGAAGGGAAGGTGCAGTGCTGGGTCCCTGGGCAGGTTCTGTGTCCCTGGACCCCTCTGCTCCAGCAGCACCCATGACTGGCTCCTGCCTTGGCACCACCAATGCCCCCTCAACCCCTCTGGGGTATCCCCAGCCCCTGATGGTGGGGTTCCCTGGGGCAGATCCTCTTCTGCACGCTCAACACGCACAAAGTAGACATGCAGAAGCTGCTGGGGGGACAGATCGGCCTGGAGGACTTCATCTTTGCCCACATCCGGGGTGAGACGAAGGAGGTGGAGGTGACCAAGACGGAAGATGCTCTTGGCCTTACCATCACAGACAATGGGGCTGGCTATGCTTTCATCAAGGTGAACACCCCCCCCCACCATGGGGCCAAGCAGGGGCTGGGGAAGCTCTGCTCCCACCCCATCCCTGGGATCATGCCCCTTCCCTCTGCCTCCTCCCAAGCCCCTGCCTGGCCTTGGGTCTACCCCAGCACTGGGGTTCTCCTTGGTGCAGTTTGGGGGGGACCCTTCCTGCCTGACCTGGTTGCTAAAAGACATGGGACCACAGAGGTGTTTGTGAGGAGCTCTGTCTGTCTGTCCTTCCCATGGTGCCACCTTGTCATCCATCATATGTCCCTGCTCCGCGGTCCCCAGAGAATCAAAGAGGGGAGCATCATCAACCGCATCCAGAGCGTGTGCGTGGGTGACAGCATCGAGGCCATCAACGACCACACCATTGTGGGCTGCCGGCATTACGAGGTGGCCCGAATGCTGCGGGAGCTGCCCCGGGCTCAGCCCTTCACCCTCCGCCTGGTGCAGCCTAAAAAGGCCTTTGGTGAGTTGGGGGGAGGTGAGTGCCCTGCTCTTGCCCTGGGAGGGGGGGGTCCCCTGGGACGAGCATGGGGAGGCCAATTCCTGGGGGCCCTCCTGCCCTGCAGCCCCCTCCCCAGGGCCTAGGTGCCCCCCAAGTTCCATCACCCTGTGTGCCTCCTTTCCCTACACCCCACCCTACATGTACCCTGGGGCGCCTGCCTGGCACCCATGTGGGCATCCCCCCCTGTGGGCACTGTCCTGGGCATCCACCAGCACCCTGTAACTGTCTCCACACCCACAGGTCTCCCTCATGCCCACAAGCACCCTCATACATAGATCCACCCTGGGGTGCTGGGACATGTGTGGGCTGAGGTGGGGGCAGAAGATGCCAGTCCCTGCCCGTGCCCTCACCCCCCTTGTCCCCCCACCCTGGGGCACAGATATGATCGGGCAGAGGACACGGAGCAGCAAGTCTCCGGGCGAGGGCAGAGTGGCCAGCGGGAAAGAGACGCTGCGGCTGCGGGCACAGGGCCCAGCCACGCTGGAAGAGGGGGTAAGAGCCCCCCCCAAGCCCAGGGATGGTCACACAGTGCCCACAGTGGGGATGGGCAGCCCCATGCCCGGGGTGAACCCGGTCTGCACCACACCTTCGCTGGGCATTGCTTGGTGCCCACGTGTGCAGCACCCCTGGGCACAACTTGGTGGGAGTGGGAGGGGGGTCCCAGGGCTGTGCCCCCCTCCCCAGCACACCCCCCTGGGCCTCTTGCCCCCAGCCCAGCCCCTTCGAGGAAGAAGCTGCTCGCCGGGTGGACGACCTGCTGGAGAGCTACATGGGCATCCGCGACAGCGAGCTGGGTGAGCAGGCAGAGTGGGCAGGGGCTGTCCCCGCGGCCCCCCCCCACCGCGCTGACCCTGCCTCTCTCACTCTCCAGCCTCGACCATGGTGGAGGCGGCGAAGGAGAGCCCTGGTGCGGCACAGCTTGCCCGCGGCTTGGACTCAGTGCTGGGCGAGTTCGCTTTCCCCCAGGAGTTTGTGGCCGAGGTGTGGGCAGCCGTGTGCCACCCCCGGGGTGGGCAGGAGTAGCTGGATGCCCCTCACCCTCATCCTCTCCCCATCTGCAGCTGTCGGTGCTGGTGTGGGACCCATCCTGCACACTCCTGAGCTGCGCCCACATGTGTCCCCTGGGCTGGGGTGGGCAGCAGGGCACCCAGCCATCCCTTACCCCTGCAAAACCTTCCTCCCACAACCCCAAAATATGGCAGGAAGCGACCGTGGCTCATTAAAACAGACTGGAGGAGAAGGGATGTTGGTTCTGCGGCCCCCTTGGGTGGTCACCTCCAGCGGGCACCAGGAGGGGCACAAGCTGTGTTTTATTTTTTTTGGGGGGGTGGGGGGGGTGGGTGTGTGACTTAGATAGAGACAGAGCCAGGGGGTAGCCCCGTGCCCCCACTGCGGGTCCTGGGCTCAGGGGTGGGTGGGGAGAGCCCAAGGATGGTGCTGATGGGGACAAATAATTAACCTGGGGGGAGTGGAAGGGGAGGGATGGTTCGTTGCCCCCCCCGCCCCCGGTGGCTGTCCTGGGGGGGCACTACTGCAGCACGGAGCCGGCAGTGAGCTTGCGGCGTAGGGAGGGGTTGAGGACCGGGTAGAGCGAGACAACAGAGGGCCGCGGCCGCAGGTTGGGGTAGACGCGCTGCAGCACGGCCCGGCGGAAGAGGATGTAGACCCAAGGGTCCAGGATCTGGTTCCAGGTGACCATGCGGATGTAGATGAGCAGCATCTTCTGTGTCTCCATGTGCAGCATCTGGATCTGGCCACTGGCTGGCAGCTGCTCCAGGACCGTCTGGACGATGAAGATCTGTGGTGGAGGGAAGGGGGCAAGGTGTCAGTGGGGAGGGGTCTACACAGAGGCCATCAGCTGCCCTGAGGTGGGGGAGCTGATGTGGGTCCAGGCTGGGCATCAAGCCTGTTGGAAAGGGATCCCAGGCTGGTTTGGGGCACCTGCTGACAGAGAGCATCTGCTGAGTCCCAGAGCCCATCATCTAGGTGCCAACCCAGGGTGCAGAGCGGTGGTGAGGGGACACCGAGACCCAGGTCCTCACCAGGAGCGGCATCCAGCAGATGGTGGCAATGATCATAATGCCCACGAGCTGCACCATCATCTCCACCTCGCTGTCCCGGCGCCGCTGCACTGACTCCCGGTCGTGATAGACACGGCAGAGTGTTACCACACTGACGGTGTTGAAGATGAAGGAGAGCAGCACGGAGAAGATGCCCAGCAGGGCAAAGAGCAGGCAGAAGATAACATCACCAGTGTCAGGCAGGAGAGTAAGGAAGCACCAGGAGCCCGGGTACTGCAGCGTGTACCGCCCCAGCCCCAGAACTGGCAGCAGCCCCAGCAGGCAGGAGAAGCCCCACACCAGCCCCACGATGGACCAGGCGCGGCGCTTGGAGATGCTGGTGGAGCGGGAGAAGGGATGGTTGATGCCAAAGAACCTCTCACCAGCCATGGTGGCCCCTAGCAGCAGCGGACACTGCCCGAAGAAGACCATGGAGAAGCCAAGGAAGTTGCAGAGGTGGCAGCCGGGGTCCACCTCAGCCCAGGCAAACTTGATGAAGTGATAGGGGATGATGACCGAGGCCGTCACCAGCAGCCCCATGAAGTCCGTGACCACCAGCCCGCAGAGGAAGACGAGGAAGGAGGAGCGGGCCTGGCTGGACAGCTTGCGGGAAGAGCTAAGCAAGACACAGAGGGCGAAGAGGTTGGAGCAGAGGCCGATGAGGCCGAAGGCAGTGGAGAACCAGGGTGAGGTGATGCTGGTCTGCGCATTGGTGCGGCCGTCACTGGCGTTGAACACCCCAAAGCACATGTTTGGCTGGCCGGCCTCACTGCTGTTGGAGGGTTCCATATCCCCCCACCCCTTCCCACTCCTTCCAGTAGCTTCAGATGCTCTCCTGGCTCAGCTCCATGGCTGCTGCTGGCACTGATCCTGCCTTGACCTGCAGGGATGAGGAGGAGGGGTTAGGGCATGTCCCCCATGGCCATGCCCACCCATCACCCCACCATCGCCTGCACCCACAGGACATCCCATGTGGAGGGGAGCACCTCCCCAGGAGCGTGGCACAGGCGGTGCTGGCGCAGCGCTGGGGGGCCAGCCCTGCAGCTGGGCAGGATTAACCGTCCTGGGCCACAGGCCACATGGGGCTGCTGCCACAAGGCTGTGATCCGGTAGGGAGGGTGGTTGGAGAAGCGGCACCAGCAGCTCAAGGGGGAGGGCCAGAGCCGGATACCTCCAGGGACAGCTGCCCTCCCCACGGTGGGGGACCTGCTCTGAAGGATGGAGCATGCAGGCAGAGAGATGCTGTGTCGAGGCCTGATCCTCACACCTCCATCCCTAGCTCCATGGGGAGAGGCTCCATTCCCACCTTGTGGCGGGGAAACTGAGGCACAGGCTGGGACCGCTATGCCTAGAGCTGTGTGTTGCAACCCCCACCCTCGTCCCTTCCCC